>MU681555.1:43072-74603 GCA_026770625.1 Nicotiana glauca
TCACAATTCGAACCAGCTGGTAATTCAATTACTTATGAAGCACATTGTATTAATGATATTAACAGATAGATGAGACTCACATGACGGTTATCTCCAAATGTTCTACCATAATTTGTAACTAAACTCAAACTAAGCTAAGTATACTAATACTACTAAATCGCATTACACTAACTAACATATACAACTACACGGTTATAATGCATTGAGTTATAACAAATCAAAAGTCCATAACAGTCTGATCATTACCTAGTGCAATTCTATACATGTGATTTTTAAAAATATAATCCTAATTAGTTATATAATTCTGCGAATACAATATACACATGATACAACCTAGTGATAACAGGAGAAAAATTGGAATCCATTTCTCATTACTTAGAGCTTGATCACATCTCAACAATAGATCCTCAGTTATAAGCCAAGAAAAAGTACCTGGAAATTTGAAACACAAAGGAGAAGAGAAGGATCAGCAACAATTCTAACACAGAATCATTCTAAACAGCAACAACAATATCCACAGCAACCAACAACAATTGCAGGAATGATTTTTAATCAAAATCAAACTCCAAACCACTCAAAACCACATCAACAATATGTATTGACCCAAAATTCAGCTAAATAATACCCTGAATCTATTTGAACTGATTTCAAACGAATTCTGATCCTCAAACACCAAATTTGAACCAGGAAAGCTGAAATCAAACTGAAATTTTTTATGCAACAGTATATTTTTGTTTTTCTACTGATTTTTGGTTTTTTGAAGGAAATTTGAAGTCTAGAAGAAGAAATCGAATCTGAAACTGTGTAATTTCAGATTTAAAACACAACAGATATTTTTTGGGAATTTTTTGGGGTGTTCCACCTCTTTAATTAAGGCATTTCAATGCCTATTTATAGAACTAGAATTGGAGGAAATTTTAAATTTCAGATTTTATCTATTAGTCCCTCTTTTATTTTCTTTTAATCCTTTATTTTTTGTTAGTTATTTAAATGACTACCCTATTTATTAGAAATTGTACTAGATACCCCATCTAGAACCTTCTAATCCTAAGGTAATTTCCCTTTTGCCCCCACTTCTATTTAGCATTTATAATTTTTAATGATCTTGCCATTTTCCTATGCCCAAAGTACCCCTTAAGTTCCCTGAAATTACTACCAGCCTATTATGATTTTCCAAAAGTGCCCTTACTTCACACCCAATATTACTACCCTCAAACAAATCGTAAACCTTAAACAGCTATAACCAACAAGCTAATATCATTGAAACCAACACAAATTGCAACAAAATTCACACTGATCATAAGACAGAATTTGAGACAAAGATTAATACTAATCACAAAACATAATTTGAAACGAAAATTAACACTAATCACAAACGAAAATTAATCAACAGTAATTGTCGAACAGATTATAGACCTTAAAATTCAATTATCCTCATTTATTAATCAGAAAAAATGGAAAATAATGCTAATCCTAACTAAAACTAAATATTTAACTATAGTCTAATTTCCTGCTATAACCAATCTCGCTAATTACTGATACCATTAACTAATTACTAAAATTACACTACTAAGGACCAAAATCTAATTAAACCTAGATGGATATCAACCAACTACAAGTAAACCAGACTAATCATGACAGGACTAATATCAAATTAAGAAACAAATCTAATTGAACTAAATGTAAACAGAATTAACACAAAGAACTCAACATAGACGAATAGACAGAAATTAATCAAAAATAAAGAAAAAGGACTAGGAGAACTTATCTTTTGTTTATTAGCCTTCAAGCCCGAGCCAATTCTTGAGAACTCTCTAGGACTTATGACCCGTAACATCCCGAATGGTATGTTTTTTTTTTTTTCAAAAGAAAACATCCATTAGGGATGTTACGGTCATGCATCCCTAAAAATTAGTCTGAAGGATTCTTGATCAGAAAATTAAATATGAGATTCAAGGGTTTTCTGGTAACTTTTGAGGCAGATGGTTACGAGGAGTGGGTAGCGGACGTTATAGAGAAGCTATGATGTAAATTAGGAGCCATTTGGATGAACTATCACTCACCGGCGGTAGGGTTCCGGCGAGTCAAATCTGGATATTCGAAGAGCTAGAGTGGTATTTGAAAGAAAATGAGTAGAGGGGTGAGAAGAGGGGACTGAGGCGACCTTATGGTGTAATTTGGGGACTGAACAACGTAACTATAGTTTCCCACCGGTAGGGTTCCGGCGGGTATCGGAGAAAATTAGTGCAGCTAAACACTGATGAGGAAGATGATATATTATTACATGTATTTTGTGTATTTGTATCTAATATATTAAAAATGGATTGGTAATCCACAACCATTGGATGATTTCAGTTGAACGGATCAGATTGCACGGGTTTAAACGGTGTCGTTTTAGAACTGCTGGGTAGACCGTGTATATCAACCTTTGGGCCTGGGCCATTTCCGATTTGGGCTGTTAATAAGTGTAATTTTGTATTATCCCATCTCTTATTGTATTTGTATTTTGCACTATACATTTTCCTTTTGTATTTTCTATTTTAATTTTATTTTCATTTTGTATTTTTGTATTTCGTATTTTTGGTATTTTTGCATTGGTATTTTTCTGATTTTTGTAAAACTAAAATAAAACCTAATTAAACTATTTAAATTCTAAAAATCAATTGTCAACTAAAAATGCCTAAGAACTATATTTTTTTTTTAATTTTCTTTTAAATTGTTCTAAAACGAATTAATACCTACTTAATACTAAAATGTAGAATTAAATTCCTAAATGCATATTATTATTTTTCGTATTTTCACATGCATAAATAACATGCAGACAATTAACACAAAATCCACAGAAATTGTAAAAATAAGAGAAAAATCTTTTGTTTAAATTTTATGGGAATAAACTCATATATAGGGTAAAAATCACGTGCTCACAGCTTCTACAGTAAGCATCAATAGTTTTTAGGACTTTAGCAGGCAGTACAAAAAGTTGAGCCCAGTAGACTTGCACCCCAAATAAAATAGTTTGTACAAGTTGAATTCTTTCTGCATAGGATAATATCTTTCCAGTCCATGATGATATCCTTACTACTATTTTCTCTATAAGTGGTTGCCACTGTATTAGGAAAAGTTTCTTGGTCGATAGAGGAACCCTAAGGTATTTAAAAGGTAGATCACTTTTAGAAAAATCCAATTCATGCTAAATTCTTTCTCTGTCTTCTCTAATCACTTCACCAAAATATATTGAGCTTTTCCCTAAGTTTACTTTTAGACCTAAGGCTTGTAAAAACTATTGAAAGCACTGATGAACAACAACCACTAATGAGATGTCACTTTTGGCAAAGATCAACATATCATCATCAAAACACAAGTGTGTGATTGATAGTTTTGAACATCTTAGATGATAATGAAAGCATGCCACATTTGTCATTATCTTTAGGCTCCTACTCAAGTACTCTATTGCAATAGCAAAGAGGAAAAGAGACATGGGATCTCCTTGTCTGAGTCCTTTTGCTGCATTGAAAAGTTTTGATGATTCACAATTAATCAATATAGTATAATTGACTGTTTGCATACACAGTAGGATCCATGTGATGAATTTTGTAGGAAATCCTAATTCCACCATGATCTGCTCTAAATATATTCACTCCACTGAATCATAGGTTTTTTGTACGAAAGTAAATACCCTAAAACTACAAAGTGCAATTTAAGTTTCTATTAGAGAAATATACAAATTTATGAAAAGCAACGAAGTTGTGAGGGCTTGTGGTTTTTTGGCAAATATGAACACAACGCACTCAAACTACCTAATAACAATCTAAAACTAAGGGTGTCAATTGGGGAGTCCGGAATCAAAATGCGGTTCTTTTGGACTCAAAAAATAAAAATATGTGGAAAAAAATAGTGACCAAACTATATATAGATATACCTTAACGGCCATTTGGCCAGTTAAGTATAGCGTCTTTTAAAAAGATGCAATATATATAACATTCTTCACTAAGACGCTATATATATTATGTGGGCCCACAAATAATACTTTTGGGCTTAACTGACATAACAATAATTCAACTGGGTATAGCGTCTTAAGCTAAGACGCTATATCTCAAATAATTGAACCCCCGGATTGGTTTTTGCCTTATTTAAAGACATTAAGGATTTTGTAAAAATATATTCAGAAATATTCTCAAGTCTTGTGAAATTTTTTTTTATTAAGTTATTTTGCATTTTGTCACAATATCTGAAGAGCGAAGAATTAGGATTTCATTATATTGGGCGGTGAGGTTGTGACGACCCAAAGTGTCATCACTTATTTTCTTACTCATTTTGTGCTTCCAAGGCCTTGAAAACCTCATTTAGGATTGCCTTGATTTGCGTGCATAGTCAGGACACGTAGTCGGAAAGCTTAAATATGAATTCTATTTGAAAAATGCTAAGTTTTAATATTAATATGAATAAATTTGACTTCGGTCAATATTTTGGGTAAACGGACCCGGACCCGTGATTTGACGGTCCCGACGGATTCGAAGGAAAATATGGGACTTGGGCGTATGCCCGAAATCGAATTTCGAGGTCCCGAGCCTGAGAAATAAATTTTTGTGTGAAATTGTTTTTTGAAAATATTTAAGGGAATTAAAAATCAAATTTGATTAGAATGTATTGGTATCGGGCCCGTGTTTTGGTTCCGACGCTCGGTACAGGCCTTATATGTGATTTAAGCGCTTTCTGTAAAATTTAATTGAAAACAGACGTCGTTTGACGTGATTCGGACTTAAAATGAAAATTTGATGTTTTATAAAAATTTGGAAGAAATTATGAATTTTGAGGCCTAATTCGACGTATATGATATTATTTTGGCGATTTGATTGCACGAGTAAGTCCGTGGGATATTTTTGAGGTTGTGTGCATATTTGGGTTGGAGCCCCGAGGGCTCGGGAGAGTTTTGGATAGGCCACGAGAGCATTTTGGAAGTTGAATCACAGCTGATGCATTTCTGACCTGCAGGCTTCGCATTTGCGAAGCCTGGTTCGCAAATGCAATATCACAAAAGCGAACGGCCTCTCGCAATTGCGAAGATGGCCCAGGTCTACCCAGTCTCGCAAATGCAAGATGTTTCTTCGCAAATGCAAAGGTCTCCTTTTTCTTCTGTGTTTGCAAATGCGACAAAAGACTCGCAAATGCGAAGCGTGGTTTTCGCAAATGCGATGAAAGTGTCGCAAATGCAAAACCTTTCATCTGGGCCTGGGTTCGCAAATGCGAACCAGTTATCACAATTCCCATATTTGGTCAGGGTTCGCAATTGCGAACCCCTGTTCGCAATTGCGATATCTGCAGCCCAGCATATTTCATACTTAGTCGAATTTTTGGCCATTTTTTACCCCACTTTCAAAATACAACTCCTTAAGCGATTTTTAAGAACAAGTTTCATCCCAAATCATTTGTAAGTCAATTTTTACTCAATTCTTTCAATCACTAATATCATTTAACATGTTTTTCACTTAAAATCAATATTTTTCATGGGTGAGATTGGGGGTTTTGGGTAAAATCTAGTTTTTTCTAAAAATTGGGGATTTGGACATCAATTTGAGGTCCGATTTCAAAACAAATTACATATTTGAGTTCGTGGGGGAATGGGTAATCGGGTTTTGGTTCGAACCTCGGGTGTTGACCACGTGGGCCCGGGGGCAATTTTGGGATTTTAGAAAGAAAGCTTGAAAATCTATAATTAGACATTGGGTTTGATTTGTTTAGCACATATTGATATTATGAAGTCATTATTGTAAAGATTTGATTGAGTTGAAGCTGGATTCAAGAGAGAAATCGGTTGTTGTGGATTGATTCGACCGTGAAAGTTGAGGTAAGTGTTTGGTTTAATCCTAGCTTGAGGGAATAGGAGTTGAGTCTTATTTGCTATATGGTAATTGATCGAGTACGATGTATAGGCATGGTGACGAGTATCTATACATTGGTGTCTAGTATGACACGTGAGTCCTTATATTGCGAATATTTTGGTTTTGTTATAACTACCATGCTTGATTGATGAGTTCTATATGTTGCCAAGAGTATGTGAAAGGAAATTGTGACATTTAAATCTAGTAGAGCGTTGGCTCGAGTTGAAATACAAATTTGTGAAAGTATATGAGATAAGTAAATCTTTGGAGCATTGTCTCAAGTGATAAAGTAAATTATGAGATGAAAGTGAAAGAAGAGAATAAGTTATTAAATTGCTCCCTTGCCGGGATGTTGAGATTATTGATGTTATGCCCTTGCCGGGATTAATTGTTTAAATTGTGTTCCCTTGCCGGGATTTCTATTATAAAATGTTAATTCCCTTGCCTTTGTTTGTGATTGTTGTTTTGGTGAGGATTAGTTTTAAAGCACGAAAGGTGATGTCATGCCTTGTTTGTTTATGGTAAGGAAAGAGTGTAAAGCACGAAGGGTGATGTCGTGCATTATTTGTTTATTATGAGGAAAGAGTGTAAAACACGAAGGGTGATGCCGTGCCGCACGACGTACCATTCCGTGCCGATTGAGAGTAAATCACGAAGGGTGATGTCGTGCTACACGATGTACCATTCCGTGTTGATTCTATTGATTATATGTGAGGAGAGAGAGTAAAAGCACGAAGGGTGATGTCATGCACATTTTATTATATCGTTGCTTGGTGAGGATGAGAGTAAAAGCACGAAGGATGATGCCATGCACTTATTGCTGTTTGTTATGATTTCTTATTATTATTGGTTCAAGTACATTTAATTGTCTCATTCCACTATCACTATGATTCTTTATGTTGACATTTCCCTTTATTGTGTTGGTTGTTATTATTGAGTCAAGGTATCCTTGTGCTACGTCGTGTCTTTAATTTATGCCATAATTGCTACATGTTTATGTGACTTAATCGGTACTTGACATTCGACACATTAAATATTAAATTTCAAAATTGCTCTTTAAAGCCATAATTAATTGCTATATGTCATTATTGTTTTCCTCAGTGAATCATAACTATTGTGTATTTGTTGTCTTATGAACTCGTATTAGTTGTTGCATTCATTAGAGTAAATTTCATTTGGAAGAACTATTGATATAATAAAATGGAAGCG
Organism: Nicotiana glauca; assembly: GCA_026770625.1. Classification (NCBI taxonomy): domain Eukaryota; kingdom Viridiplantae; phylum Streptophyta; class Magnoliopsida; order Solanales; family Solanaceae; genus Nicotiana; species Nicotiana glauca. Next base: position 50,161 of record MU681555.1, read on the forward strand.
GGTGGTACGCCTACCACGAGATTTGATGAAATGGAGCGGGTGGTATGCCAACCACGGAAATATTGAGAAACGGAATCGGGTTGCACGCCTGTAACGAGATGTGTACAGATAGTGAAATCAGCTTTATCTTCCTTACCCGTGATAGAGATAATATTGATGTTCCTTATTATTCTCTTGAATTTTTGTATTATATGTTATCCCCGAAGCATGTTCCCTTCCCATTTAAAATGGTTATTCTTGTTATTATCCCGCTGTGTGTGTGTGTGTATATATATATATATATATATATATATTACTGCACAGGTTTATGTGGTAGTCATGTCTAGCCTCATCACTACTTCACCGGGGTTAGGCTAGGCACTTACCAACACATGGGGTTAGTTGTGCTGATACTACACTCTGTGCTCATTTGCACATATCTAGGTTTTGGGAAGCAATGATAGTAATGCGGGTAGTAGCATTCATCCCAGGGAGACATCGAGGTAGCTTTGCAGGCATCCACAGGCCCAGCGTCTCCTCTATCTTTATTTTTAGTCGGTTATCTCATGCATTCGAGACAAACAGTTTATGTTATCTTTCAAACGATTGTATTCAATATTCTTAGAAGTTCATGAGTAATGTGACACCAAATTTTGGTTAGAGGTTGATGTTGGATTTTCGCATTTCATTCAGTTTTACTTATTTAAGTCTTCCGCTCATTTTTACTTATTCCGCTGTTTTTACATTATCATTGTTAAATTGTTAAAAGAAGAATTTTGTTAACGAAAAAGGCAGATAAGAGTTGGCTTGCCTAGCTTCTATTAGTAGGCTCCATCACGACTCCTGAGGGTGGGAAATTCAGGTCGTGATAAGTTGGTATCAGAGCACTAGGTTATATAGGTCTCACAACTCACGGACAAACTTAGTAGAGTCTGAGGGATCAGTACGGAGACGTCTGTATTTATCCCCCAGAGGCTACAGAGTTAGGAAAAAGTTTTACATTTGTTCTTTCTTGTCGTGCGGTTCTGTTTCTCAAAGCTAATTGAATTTCTACTCTTGTCCTTTTGCGAATGACGAGGTCATGTACCGCTTCTTCGGCTGAGCAGAAACACAAACCAGTGGTAGATCAGCTTCGTCTTTGGAGACCTTGAGGAGGTAAAGGTATTAGAGGTGGAGGTATAGGTGCTAGAGGCGGAGGTAAAGGTATTAGAGGTGGAGGTAGAGATGCTAGAAGTGGAGGTGGAGGTACAGGTATTGTTCTGGTATGTGGTAGAGAATCTTCGATTTTATTTTGCACCGTATCGGGTCATGTCTAGTGATTCTTTGAGTGCCTTGTTTATGTGTCTACGCCGGTGGGTGATTTTATTGTGGTGAATTGCATCCATTGTTCACGTATAGTGGTTATTGGCAGTTTTGAGACTCGTGTAGATTTGCTTCTTCTGGACATGGTTGGTTTGATGTTATATTAGAGATGGACTGGTTATCACCTTACCACACTATCTTGGACTTCCATGCCAAGACTGTGACCTTAGCTTTGCTGGATATGCCTTGTTTAGAGTGGAGAGTCACTTCGGGTTATTCTACCTGCATCGTCATTTCGTACGTGAAGGATCGACGTATGGTCGAGAAGGGGTGTCTAGCCTATTTGACTTATGTTCGTGATTCCAGTGCTGAGGTCCCTCCTATAGATTCTGTGCCTATTGTCCGGGAGTTTCCCGATGTTTTCCCTTCAGACTTGCCGGGCATGCCACCCGACAGGGACATTGATTTTTATATTGATTTGGCTTCGGGAACTCAGCCCATTTCTATCCTGCCATATCGTATGGCCCCGCCGGAGCTGAAGGAGTTAAAGGACTAGTTGCAGGATTTGCTAGAGAAAGGTTTCATTAGACCCAGTGTTTCGCCTAGGGACGCGCCAGTGTTATTTGTCAAGAAGAAGGACGGATCAATGAGGATGTGCATAGATTACCGACAATTGAAAAAGGAAACGATTAAGAATAAGTATCCACTACCGAGGATTGATTATTTGTTCGACCAGCTCTAGGGTGCCAGGGTATTTTCCAAGATTGACTTGCGATCTGGCAACCATCAGTTGAGGATTAGGGCATCAGATGTCCCTAAGACAGCTTTTCGCACTCGGTATGAGCATTATGAGTTCTTGATCATGTCATTTGGGTTGACCAATGCCCCAGCAGCGTTTATGGAGTTGATGAACCGAATGCTCAGGCCTTACTTGGGCTTGTTCATAATAGTCTTTATTGATGATATTTTGATATACTCCCGTATCTAGGAAGAGCACAAGCAACACCTTAGAGTGGTTCTTCAGACTCTAAGGGATAGTCAGTTTATATGCCAAGTTCTCCAAGTGTGAGTTCTGGCTGAGGTCAGTTGCATTTCTGGGTCACGTTGTATCGGCAGAAGGTATTCAGATAGACTCGAAGAAGATTGAGACAGTCAAGAACTGGCCTAGACCAGCATCAGCTATAGAGATTCAGAGTTTCTTGGGGTTGGCAAGCTACTATCGTCGGTTGGTGGAGGGGTTTTCATCTATTGCAGTCTCGATGACCAGGTTGACCCAAAAGGGTGCCCAGTTCAAATGGTCGGACGAGTGTGAGGCAAGCTTTCAAAAGCTCAAGACAGCTCTGAACACGATGCTAGTGTTGGTTTTGCCCACATGATCAGGGCCTTATACAACTTATTGTGATGTTTCCCGTATTGGGATTAGTACAGTGTTGATGCAGGATGGCAAGGTCATTGCCTATGCTCCGAGGCAGTTAAAGATTCATGAGAAGAACTATCCGGTACATAATTTGGAGTTGGCAGCTATTGTTCACACATTGAAGATTTGAAGGCACTATTTGTATGGCGTGGCATGTGAGGTGTTCACTGATCACAAGAGTCTTCAGTACTTGTTCAAGCAATAGGAGTTGGATTTGAGACAGATGAGGTAGTTTGAGTTGTTGAAGGATTATGATATCACCATTTTATATCATCTGAGGAAAGCCAATATGGTGGTCGATGCTTTGAGTAGGAAGTCAGCCAGTATGGGCAGTCTTGCTTATGTTCCGGTCAGTCAGAGGCCGCTTGCTTTGGATGTTCAGGCTTTGGCCAATCAGTTCGTGAGACTGGATGTTTCTGAGCCCAGTCGTGTGTTGACTTGCACGGTCGCTCGTTCTTCATTATTGGAGCGTATCTGTGATCAGCAGTTTGATAATCCCTATTTATGTGTCCTTAGAGACACGGTGCAGCGTGGAGGTGCCCAGTAGGTTACCTTGGATGATGATGGAGTTTTGAGATTGCAGGGGCGAGTTTGGGTGCCCAATGTGGATGGGCTTCGAGAGTTGATATTGGAGGAGGCCCATAGTTCCCGGTACTCTATTCATCCGGGCACCGCGAAGATGTATGAGGACTTGCAGTAACATTATTGGTGGCATAGAATGAAGAATGATATTGTAGCATATGTGGCTTATTGTTTGAATTGTCAGCAGGTTAAGTACGAACATCAGAGGCCTGGTGGTTTGTTTCATAGGATTGAGCTTCCCGAGTGGAAGTGGGAGAGGATCACTATGGACTTTGTTACTGGACTTCCATTGATTTGGAAGAAGTTCGATGCAGTTTGGGTCATTGTTGATAGGCTGACCAAGTCAGCGCATTTTATTCTTGTGGTAGTCTCCTATTCATCCGAGAGGTTTGCTGAGATCTGTATCCAAGAGATTGTTCGCCTCCATGGTGTGCCCGTGTCTATCATTTCGAATCGGGGTACGCAGTTTACCTTACAATTTTGGAGAGCGGTGCAGCGAGAGTTGGGCACACGGGTTGATTTGAGCATAGCATTTCATCCCCAGATGGACGGTCAGTCCGAGCGGACCATTTAGATTTTGGAGGATATGCTCCGAGTTTGTATTATTGATTTTGGAGGCTCGTGGGATCAGTTCTTGCCTTTAGCGGAGTTTGCCTATAACAACAACTACCAGTCGAGCATCCAAATGGCTCCTTATGAGGCTTTATCTGGTAGGCAGTGTCGGTCTCTGATTGGATGGTTTGAGAAGGGAGAGGCTCGGTTGTTGGGTACAGATTTGGTTCAGGAGGCCTTGGACAAGGTCAGGATCATTTAGGATAGGCTTCGTTCAGCTTAGTCCAGGCAAAAGAGCTATGCAGATCATAAGGTTCGAGATGTAGCTTTCATGGTTCGTGAGCGGGTATTGCTCCGAGTATAGCCTATGAAGGGCGTGATGAGATTTGGGAAAAAGGGCAAGCTTAGCCCTAGGTTCATTGGCCCGTTTGAGATTTTTGATCGAGTGGGAGAGGTGGCTTATAGAATTGCATTGTCGCCTAGCTTATCAGCTGTGCATCCAATTTTTCATGTATCCATGCTTCGGAGGTATCATGACGATCCAACCCACGTGTTAGATTACGGCACTGTCCAGTTGGACAAGGACTTGTCTTATGAGGAGGAGCCGGTAGCTATTCTAGACCGGCAAGTTCGTCAGTTGAGATCCAAGAGTTTTTCTTCTGTTCGTGTGCAGTAGAGAGGTCAGCCTCCTGAGGCATCGACCTGGGAGTCCGAGTTTGATATGCGGAGTCGTTATCCTCATCTTTTCCCCGACTCAGGTACTTATTTCTTTTGCCCGTTCGAGGATGAATGAGTGTTTTAGAGGTGGAGAAAGTGACGACCCAAAGGGTCATCACTTATTTCCTTACTCATTATGTGCTTCCGAGGCCTTGAAAACCTCATTTAGGGTTGCCTCGATTTGTGTGCACAATTTGAGCGCGTAGCGGGAAAGCTTAAATATGAATTCTGTGTGAAAAATGCTAAGTTTTGATATTAATATGAATAAATTTGACTTCGGTCAATATTTTGGGTAAATGGACCCGGACCCGTGATTTGACGGTCCGGGCGGGTCCATAGGAAAATATGGGACTTTGGCGTATGCCCGGAATCGAATTCCTATTTGGTTGAAAATGGACGTCGTTTGACGTGTTTCGGACTTAAAATGGAAATTTGATATTTTATGAAAATTTGGAAGAAATTATGAATTTTGAGGTCTAATTCGACATATATGATGTTATTTTGGCGATTTGATCGTGCGAGTAAGTCCGTAGGATTTTTTTGAGGTTGTGTGCATATTTGGTTTGGAGCCCCGAGGGCTCGGGAGAGTTTTGGATTGGTCACGAGAGCATTTTGGAAGTTGAATCACAACTGATGCGTTTCTGACCTGCAGGCTTCGCATTCGCAAATGAGATATCGCAAAAGCGAACAGCCTCTCGCAATTGCGAAGATGGCCCAGGTTTACCCAGTCTCGCAAATGCGAGATGTTCCGTCGCAAATGCGAAGGTCTCCTTTTTCTTCTATGTTCTCAAATGCGAAGAGTGGTTTTCGCAAATGCGATGAAAGTGTCGCAAATGCGAAACCTTTAATCTGGGTCTGGGTTCATAAACGCAAACCAGTGTTCGCAATTCCCACATTTGGTCGGGGTTCGCAATTGCGATATCTGCAGCCCAGCGTGTTTCATACTTAGTTGAATTTTTGGCCCTTTTTCACCCCACTTTCAAAATACAACTCCTTAGGCGATTTTTCAAGAACAAGTTTCATCCCAAATCATTTGTAAGTCAATTTTTACTCAATTCTTTCAATCATTAACATCATTTAACATGTTTTTCACTTAAAATCAATGTTTTTCATGGGTGAAATTGGGGGTTTTGGGTAGAATCTAGTTTTTTCTAAAAATTAGGGATTTGGACATCAATTTGAGGTCCGATTTCAAAATAAATTACATATTTGATTCGTGGGGGAATGGGTAACCGGGTTTTGGTTCGAACCTTTGGTGTTGACCATGTGGGTCCAGGGGCGATTTTGGAAAGAAAGCTTGGAAATTTATGATTAGACATTGGGTTTGATTTGTTTAGCACATATTGATATTATGAAGTCATTATTGTATGGATTTGATTGAGTTGGAGCCCAATTCAAGAGGGAAAGCGGTTGTTGTGGATTGATTCGGCCGTGAAAGTTGAGGTAAGTGTTTGGTTTAACCCTAGCTTGAGGGAATATGAGTTGAGTCTTATTTGCTATGTGGTAATTGATCGAGTACTATGTATAGGCATGGTGACGAGTATCTATACATTGGTGTCTAGCATGACCGTGAGTCCTTATATTGTGAATATTTTGGTTTTGTTATAACTACTATGCTTGATTGATGACTTCTTGTGACGACCCGGCCGGTCATCTTAATAATTAATGCCCCGATCCCCTATTAACTGCTTACCCTAAGTTTATTTCTGCTATTTTGGTTTGTCAGGACGTTCGGTGTTGAGTTCGGAGAGTTTTGGGACACTTAGCCCCTACATGAGAGCTTAAGTGTTGAAAAGTGGTCCGTAGTCGGAACAGTGTGAAGATGACCTCGGAAGGGAAATCTTATGGTTCCGTTAGGTGATTTTGGGTTTGGGAGCGTGTTCGGAATGTATTTTGGAAGTCCGTAGCTCATTTATGCTTGATATGCCGATGTTGGAATTTTCGAAGTTTCCGGTCCGATAGTGAGTTTTTAATCCGAGGGTCGGATTGGAATTCCGGAAGTTGCAGTAGCTCCATCATGTCATTTGGTATGTGTGTGCAAAATTCAGGTCATTCGGACGTGTTTTGGTTAGGTTTTTGATCGAAAGCGTGTTTTGATGAAAATTGAAGTTCTTAGGCTCAAATCCTTGTTTAATTCGCATTTCGGCGTTGTTTTCGGTGGTTTGAAGATTGATAAAAGTTTGAATTGGGCATTAGGTGTTATTGGTGCTTTTGGTTGAAGTCCCGGGGGCCTCAGGATGATTTCGAGTGGTTAACGGAGATAATTTTGAAGTGTTGCAGCAGCTGATTCTTCTCTTCTGGTATTTTTGCTTCTACGGCTTGGAACCGCAGAAGCGGAGTCGCATAAGCGGCCATTCCATTGCAGGAGCGGAATTTGGGCTCCCTCATCTTTTCTGCAGGTGTGGAAGATTAACCGCAGATGCGGTTACGCACCTGCGAGACTTTTATCGCAGATGCGACCCTGGGTCATTTGTGAGGAACCGCAGAAGTGGTAAGTATTTCGCAAAAACGGCAACCGCAGGTGCAGTTTAAGACCGCAGAAGCGGAACCCTAGATTTTAGTAAATAGCCGTAGTAGCGGCATTTGTTCCGCAGAAGCGGAAACCACTATTCAGATATAGAGATTTCGAGGGTTAGTTTTCAAAAGTTAGAAAAATCAAATTGAGCTCGGGGAAGGGCAATTTTGAGGGGGTTTTAAAGAAGAGATTATTGGGTAACGTTTCTTTAATCCCTTCTAGTTATATTTCATCATTATGTAGTTAAATCCATCATTAAAATTTGAATTGAGGATCAAAAATTGGAAAAATTGGGTGAAACTTCATAGGCTAAACTATTGAGTTTTGAGTGGGTGTTTGACCTCTGATATGGGAGATTTTTATATGGTTAGACTCGTGAGAGTACGAGGGTTCTGAAAATTTCGGAAATCATGGTAGTCTTTTCATGGAGATTATTGGGAACGGAAATGTGCCTGGGAGAGATGGCTGAGTGTAAAGCGGCGGATTGCTAATCCGTTGTACGAGTTAATCGTACCGAGGGTTCGATTATTCAATTTCAAGACGTTGGCCTGAAGGGCATTTTGGTCATTTTACCTAATTTCACGTCTACACTTTTAATTAAATAGTGAAACCAGTTGTTTAAGATGTTATTTATGATATGTAATTGAATTGAATTGATTTGGGCCATTTGGAGTCGGATACTCGTGGCAAAGGCGTGGTTTCTGGTTGATTTCTATACCGGTTCGAGGTAAGTGGCTTGTCTAACCTTGTGTAGGTGACCTCTCCCCTTAGGATTTTTCATTTGGTATTTTGAGTGCCTTGTACGCGAGGTTACGGGCGCGTACTTGAGCCAATTGTTGAAAATCCGATTTTTACTTAAGATATTGAGATTGAGTTTCTTTCATATTTGCTTTATTCTACTTGCAATTATAACCTGTGCTAGATTAGGAAAGCATGTTTAGTTGATTTAACTTGCCTAATTGCTTAAGTTGCCTTGACTTTACTACGTGAAGCATGCTAGGCCAGTACTACCTGTTGCTTGTCTTTTGTACTTCATTTTTGTGTATCTTCTGGTTGTGGTTGCACATTTATATTGGGACTACGGATGTGGGGTTCCGGTAGCTCCCCCTTGTTTGTTTACTTTGGAACTACGGGTTCAATTCCCAGTTGATCCCCCCTCACTTTTACTTTGGGACTATGGGTTCGATTTTCGGTAGATCCCCCTGCACATTTACTTTGGGGCTACGGGTTAGATTCCCTATAGATCCCCCTGCACTTTTACTTGGGGACTGCGGGTTAGATTCCCGATAGACCCCCCTGCATATTGATGGTTGGACTACGGGATGTTATCCCGGGAGATCCTTTGGATTTACATATGTGATGGACTACGAGACGGTATCCCGGGATTTACATATTCCTTGTTTACTTCGTTCTTTGTGTAGTTGTTATTGCCTTGTTGGCCTGTCTTATCTCACTGCTGTGCTCATTGTTACTGGCATTTCTTTCATACTGTTAATTTATTATTATATTTTACCTTAGTAGGGCCCTGACCTTCCTCGTCACTACCCAACCGAGGTTAGGCTTGACAGTTACTAAGTACCGTTGTGGTGTACTCATGCCCCTTCTGCGCATTTTTTTCATATGCAGATCCAGGTTCCTCCACCCAGTCGTACTATCATCGAGGCAGAGAGATCTAGCGGAGACTTCGAGGTATATTTGCAGCGTCCGCAGACCGAAGAGTGTCCTTCCTTATTCTATCTGTAGTGTTTATATTCTATCATACTTTTGATGTAGACATTCTAGAGATTAGAGCATTTACAGTATTTCTTTTAGCCTATGTTTCCCGTGAGTTTTCGGGTTTTGGGATTGAGTTATAGACTTCCGCATCTCTTTGAGTTGTATAGGCCGAGCGGCCTTATATGTAGTTATTATTTTAATATGTTCAGTTTAATTAATTATTCTGCAAGTTAGGTTGTTATTTCCGCATTGTTAGGCTTACCTAGTTATAGGGACTAGGTGCCATCACAACATGTTCACGGAGGGTGAACTGGGGTCGTGACAAGTTGGTATTAGAGCTCTAGGTTCATAGGAGTCACGGAACACAGGCCGGTTTATTAGAGTCTCGCTGATCGGTACGGAGACGTCTGTATTTATCTACGAGACACTATGTAACTTTTTAGGAAAAATCTTCATTTCATTTGAATTCATTATCGTGCGATATTTTGATATCAATTCTAAACTTCTGTCTTCTATTCTCTCACATATGGTGAGCACACGTGCTACTCGAGATGATCAGGCACCCGCGCCCCCTACTGCAGCCATTAGGGGCCAGGGTCGGGGGAGAGGTCGAGGACGTGCACGTGGTACAGCCAGAGCACCTGCGCGAGCTGCCACCGAGGTACCGCCAGCAGATCTAGCCAGAGCCCAGGCACCTAGCACGCCTACTACTGCCACTACTACTCGAGCTCTCCAGGAGACTTTGGCTCAGTTCATGAGTGTGTACACCACTTTGGCTCAGGCAGGGTTGCTTCCCCTTGTTGCAGCCACATCCCAGGCCGGGGGAGGAGCACAGACTCCCACCGTCCGCGCTCCTGAGCAACGAGTGCAGGTTGAGCAGATTCCCGAGATTATTCTCGCACTGCCTGTTCAGCTCGAGGATGGGTCAGCTGCTTCAGAGGACGAGCAACGGAGACTTGAAAGGTTCAATAAGTATGATCCCCCAGTATTTAGTGGATTAACATCAGACGATGCCTTGGGATTTCTAGAGAAGTGTCATCGTATTCTTCGCACTGTGGGCATAGTGGAGTCTAGTAGGGTTTTTTCACTGCTTTTTAGCTTCGGGGAGCCGCATATGATTGGTGGCACACTTATGAGATAGACAGTCCAATCAAGGTTGCTTCACTGACTTGGACCTAGTTCTCGGATATGTTTGTGAGAGAATTTGTCCCCCAGAGTCTCAGGACGCATGGCGCTCAGAGTTTGATCATTTGCGCCACGGTGCTATGACTATTTCAGAGTATGCTATCCGTTATACCAGGTTGGCCAGGCACGCACCGGCGTTGGTTGCTACAATTTGGGAGAGGGTTCGCAGGTTCATTGAGGGTTTTATCCCGCCCATCAGATCTAACATGGCTCGAGAGTTGGAGATGGACATTCCTTATCAGCAGGTGGTGAGCATTGCTAGGAGGATTGAGGGTATGCTCGCCAGGGAGCGAGGGGAGAGAGAGGCCAAGAGGTCTCGAGAGTCGGGTCACTACTGTGGTGCCCGTACCCTAACAGCAGGTTGTCATGGTAGGGATTATGTGGGTTGCCCCGTCCATTCATCTCTTCCAGCAGCCAGCAGTGCTCCAGCTCCGCCTATACCTCAAGAGCCTTACTATGCACCTCCAGTTTCTAGCGTGCCTCCTGCGCGGGGTACTTCCAGGGGTCAGTCCAGCAGAACTGGCCCTAATCAGTCACAACCACCGCGTCCTCCCAGAGCTTGTTTTGAGTGTGGTAATACACGCCACATGGTTAGGGACTGCCCCAGACTTGGTAGGGGTGCATCTTCACAGACTACTCAGCATCAGCGTGCTCCTCAGAGTTCTCAAGGCATTATCACAGCTCCAGTTGCTACCCTACCTGCCTAGCCGGCTAGGGGCGGAGGTCGGGGAGATAGAGGTCGCCCTTGTAAGGCCCCGGAAAATTTGCTAAATAAACTGTGCTTTCTTGGTGCTACGTAGGATAATTATAATATTTTATGCGCTATTAACATGGTGTACATCCTTTTAATTTGGTAAATATGTGTATAAGTATCATGGTAAGTAATTTGGGATCCAAGGAAAGGCCTAAATCTAAGAAAAATTGGAAAAGTCCATAATAGGCTAAAATTCCCAATAATCTTGCACTAGTCAATACTTTGAACGAGCATATCTAAATATATATAAGGTTTTAGGTGATTTATAACCTATCAAATAAAAGGTCTTCGAGTCTAGTTTCCAACGCTTCAAAACGTTCGTCATTTGGACATTCCTAAACAAAGTTATGATCAAATTACCAAAAGCTGGAAAAATACGAATCTGCGATCGCAGAAGCAACTCTGCGGACAGCAAAAACCATTCTGCGATCGCAGAATGGTCGCAGAATGGTCTCAGAATGAGGCAGAACAGCCCAGTTCTGGGCACCGAGTTCTGCGACGAATCTGCGGCCCGCATACCCATTCTGCGGTCAGTTCTGCGATCGCATAGTTGACATTAGAGGGTTAATTTTCTGATTTTTATAACCCGACCCCATTTTGATATATAGCCTTTGGGGCTTCATTTGGGGTAATTTTCTACTAATTTTAGAGCGAGGTGAGAGCATTTTAGATAGAGAAGGAGGAAGCCAACATTTAAATCATCCAAATCTTGCATCAATCTTCAAGAATCAAAGAACCCAATCACAAGTTCTTCATCTAAGAGGTAAGATTCTATACCCTAGGTTTTAATTTCAAGTTTGGAGTATAAAATGGGATATTGAGGTATGATTCTTGGGAGAAATACTATTATGTATTCATGCATGTATAACTTAGGTTTGTAGGAAGATTGTTTAACATAAATAAGTAAAGATTTGGTTGGGGAATGAAGGAAAACCTTGAAAAAGAGATTTGAGATTTAGATGCTCAACTAGTATTTGATAAAATGCTCAAATGAGCTGAAACCATGAATACTTTTCTAATTTGTGTTTAATTTTGTTATGTCTCAAACTAGATTGGAATTGCTAGAATTTCCGGAACATTGTAGTAACTTAAGGAAAGCTTAGACGAGGTATGTATGGCTAAAACTCTCTCTTCTTAGAAATTGAGCTCCCATGGTGCCCCTGCGTATGTTGTAAGTATGGAATTTGATTTATGTAGTATTCATTATTTTAAAGGATTTGGGGTGTTGCAAGAACATATGTGAAAGATGTACCTCAATGTATTTAATATGTTATTCTTGGTAAATGAGGATATGTGAAAAATGGGAACCATGTGCTAAAATGCCTAGACTTCAAGTCAAGTTTAAATTGAGGTTTTGATGCCAAATTGTGTGAGAAAACTCGTTATGGTTGATCCTCCGAATTGTTCTTATGTGTACGAAATGTATTTGATTGATTGTGTCTGGTTGTTGGTAATGCACAAATATATTTGGAAGTGAAGTAAGTGACTGTGTAAATGTGGTAAGATTGAACTTTGGATTCTTGCTGTGATTGGTACTTTACATGAATTGGTGTTGTGACCCTATAATTGCAAAAGATGAATTCTAATATGATCAAGGTGCTATTGTTGATAACTTAAAAATGGTGCAAGGAATATGAATCATGTATTGAAATGCTAAGACCTTAAATTGAGAATTGAGTTGCATATCTTATGCCAAACTATGTGAAATCCTCTATGTGTAGAGATGTTTAAAGTAATCAAATGAATTTGGGAAATAGAGTATGGCCAATGTGCCGAGAACCTGAATTATAATTATATAATGTCATGATTGAAAAAGAAGGATTCAAGAATAATTGGTGTAATTATTTGCTTATGCCTTCGATGTGTGTTTTTATTACGGGTTGGTGTATCCCCTCTACTGATTTGGAAGAATCCATTGTGTTTAAGGTTCCGTTGTCAATAAACTTGAGGGGTATGATTTCTGAGATATTGTATATGTCGAGGATTCATGGTTCCTCTCATGTGTATTTGACATCTTGAATTAAATGGCTTGTCGTTGAAATTGATAATTGACGTGAAATATGTGGAAATGATGTGAAATATGGGAAATAAGAGACCGAGTTATGAAATACGGCCTAGTGCTAAGTATGCTGTAATGATGGTGGCCCCATGTGTCGATTCATTGATATGTGAACCTATGGACGGGATATGAAATGCATAGGTGTATACTATAATATGTGGGACCTATGGACGGGCTATGAAACGCATAGGTGTATAATATAATACGATGTGTGAACCTTATAGACGGGCTATGAAACGCATATGTGTATAATTTGATATGTGAACTCATTGGACGGGCTATGAAACACAACCTAGAGGTATGGAAATTTATGTAAAAGCTATGTGATCCCTTTTATTTGATAATGTTGTGATTTTTTAAAGTGTTTGAGTTTTACTTGTGATTTTTTTATTCTTTTTGATAGTTCTTTCTAATTAGATGTTGTTTAGTTATACATACTAGTGCTATTCAATGGCACTAACGTCCCTTTTGCTGGGGGCGCTACATTCGTGTTATGATTGTGGTAGTTCCATAGCAGGCAGTGTTGGTCGCAACCAGTGATGCATCTTCCTTTCAGCTGAGTTGGTGAGCCCTACTTCATTTTGGGGGTCTGTACGATTGTTTATCATGTACTTTGTATTTAGAGGTATAGACGGAGCCTTGTTGCCGGCATTTCTACATTATTCTTCAGTTATATTTAGAGGCTCCGTAGACGGGTTGTAGGTAGTGTCGGGTATTGGAAATTAAAATAGAAATATTGATGTTTGGCAATGATGTATAAAACTTGTAATACCTTTGAGGTGGCGGATGAAGTTGCTAATGAAAATGAAATGTAAATCGTTAATTTTATGTTTATAGAATTTGATTAATGGAGTCCATCTCCTATTTATTCATGAGTTAGTTTGGGTGGAATGAGACCTAACAGGCTTGATCGGTCGGGTTTACTCGGTTGAGCGCCGATCGCGCTCCTCGAATTTTGGGGCGTGACAAACTTGGTATCAGAGCCTAAGGTTTTAAAGTGTCCTAGGATGTCTCGGAGTCGTGTCTAGTAGAGTCCTTCTTATCGGTGTATTGTCGACCACATCTATAAGTTGGAGGCTATTCGGACATTTAGGAATTTCACCCTTCTTTGATACTCCAATCGTGCAATAGAGCTCAAGTTAGGGAGTTAATTTTCTCTCTAACTCTTATTCTCAAGATTGGTAACCTTGATGCCATAATCCGCGAATTTGAAGCATGTAATGAGGGATTGATCCCACCATTGAGTCCGAGTGGATTGCCCAAGGACTTGTTAGGAAAATGTGTTGAGCCATGGAAGGATTAATAGAACTTGTTGTTAAGGGGAGTACCCTTATTCCTATTAATGTCACTGCACCACCGGATCATGTAGTATATCATCAGTATGTTACCAATGTATGTTATAGATGTGGAGTCGGGGTGCATCAGTTAAGGCACTACCCCGCCAATATAGAGTCACCAAGTAAGTGACCCATTAGTACGTCATTCTGACCCCATCACAGGAAGATCTTGTGTCGCAATAATTTTCGTGTCCACTTGAGATATCCCGTAGCAAGTAGCTCACTTGGTTTCTAGTATTGTGGTTGCCCATGATGTGGTATTGTATTGCAGTTTGGAAGTTAGTATAGCATAAGCATGTCCAACTCATAACGAATGATTATTTTCTTCTTATACCTCCACAACGTGTTAATTGTGTTCCTTGGTTAGTGAATTCATTGTTCTAGCTCCCAACACTTGTTCGATAACTATGAGAGAACATGCCCTTCTATGTGTCACTATGACACTTCCTTTCTCAAGAAAAAATCTATGGAGAATTCATCATGAACATCTGCAAACCCTCCATGATTATTTTGCATATATCATGAGCATATTGATTTGAAAGACAAATGGTCATATCTTTAGTTCCCTCGTATATGATCAATTATCAGGAAGGGTTAAGCTATCTGAAATATGATAATCTCATTAGCGTTCAACTTCTTTTCATCCTCATGGTCTTGTTGCATAGATTCCATGTGTCAAGTAATGTTAAGAGTGTAATTCGACTTCATGTATTTTGAAACCCATATCGTATTCAAGGTGCCAGAGTATTTTTATTCTTGATAAACGAAATTACCCTTAACTCTAGAAAATGAGTGGTTCGCGTACTTGAGTATTCCTCCTTAATGGTTCCTATTGCCAATGTACGGTTACCCCGATGCCTTAATTGTCTAATAGTTGATGTCATCACAATGATTAACCATATCAGCATCACTAATAGAAATCCTCGTGTATCTTAGCATGTAACTTCATGGAATGCCCTACTCAGTGCCTAAATGGATTCCTGAATAATTCCAAGCCCAATCTTGAACTCTGTTGTTCCTTACTGTATTAGATCAATTGGGTATTGAAGGTTCAAACATGTCAAAGGAGAAGTATCCACGTGTGATCCCATATATTCGATAGGTAATTTTATCGTCAGTTTATGATAGCATGTCCTAGGATGATTGTTGAAGGTCATCAATGGTTTAGTATGAGTGTTCATGTAGAGATTTAGAGTTTAGAAAGGTGAAGGGGTTATTCTCAATACTTTCCCTTAAAGATGTTAGGTGAGTTGATAAAGAAGGTTGAATAAGTGTAGTTCACATTAGATCGTGCTATGAGTATGATGTATACCACCGTTGTACTACATGTATTCTGTATTTTCATATGCCTATGTCTAAGAAGGTAGTGATAAAAGAGGGATGTGAATTGATTTGATTGAACTATATGATCATGGTAACATCCTATATGATGCATTACTGGCAATAATCATCGTGACTTGACTTCAAATGGATTGTTAATTGAAATGAAATTATATTCTTGTTGATGAACACCTTTGTGATTACATTAATAGCTGGTAAGGACTATTATGAACACATGATTGTTTGGTTACTATGAAATGATATTCTTGATGGTATGATGCCATGTGATGGAATTGTGGGTTGTTGTTGTTACCATGAATTGCAATATCCGGTGGAATGTAAATTTTACAGTGGAAATTATTAAAGGAAAAGTCAATGGATAGTTAAATCATGCGAGGTGTCTATCTGTCATCCTTGTTATATATGTTTGGGAGTTGATATTATTTCCGAGAATGTGTCATGATAGAGCTTGTAAGTTGAGAAGGTCATCTGGAAGGCTGAAAGTGTCGTGGAAGGAAAATATTTTAGCTTGATTGAATATCAATTAGTTTTGACTTGAAAGGTACTATATAGGTGTTTTGATCTAAAACTGTGCAGTCCATGTTCTGGAAACCTTAAGGTAATATAGTGCTTGTAATACTTAGATTAGTATTGTTGATATATACATTGTGGTGCTCTGTCTAGTTGTGGACTTGTGGATGTGTTGTTTAGACGATTTTGGTGATTCTCTGGCAGGTGGATAGGCCTAGTTACAAAGGAGACTCTGCCGAAATTTCTGAAACAATTTTAGGAGTTAGTCAAAATTTAAGGTCTTGTAATAGGTAAGAAAGGAGATTTATTATATTAAGCATTCAAGTCGGACTCTACTCCTCATTCGAGGACGAATGATCCTAGGAAGGGGGGAGAATGTAAGGCCCCGGAAAATTTTGCTAAATAAACTGTGCTTTCTTGGTGCTACGTAGGATAATTATAATATTTTATGTGCTATTAACATGGTGTACATCCTTTGGATTTGGTAAATATGTGTATAAGTCTCATGGTAAGTAATTTGGGGTCCAAGGAAAGGCCTAAGTCTAAGAAAAATTGGAAAAGTCCATAATAGGCTAAAATTCCCAATGATCTTGCACTAGTCCATACTTTGAAAGATAATATCTAAATATCTATAAGGTTTTAGGTGATTTATAACCTATCAAATGAAAGGTCTTCGAGTCTAGTTTTCAACGCTTCAAACCGTTCATCATTTGGGCATTCATACACAAAGTTATGATCAAATTACCAAAAGCTGGAAAAATGCGATTCTGCGGTCGAATCTGCGATCGCAGAAGCAACTCTGTGGACCGCAAAAACCATTCTGTGATCGCAGAATGAGGCAGAACAGCCCAGTTCTGGGCAACCAGTTCTGCGACGAATCTACGGCCCGCATACCCATTTTGTGGTCAATTCTGCAATTGCATAGTTGACATCGGAGGGTTAATTTTCTAATTTTTATAACCCGACCCCATTTTGATATATTGCCTTTGGGGCTTCATTTGGGGTAATTTTCCACTGATTTTAGAGAGAGGTGAGAGCATTTTAGATAGAGAAGGAGGAAGCCAACATTTAAATAATCCAAATCTTGCATCAATCTTCAAGAATCAAAGAACCCAATTACAAGTTTTTTATCTAAGAGGTAAGATTCTATACGCTAGGTTTTAATTTCGAGTTTGGAGTATAAGATGGGATATTGAGGTATGATTCTTGGGAGAAATACTATTATGTATTCATGCATGTACAACTTAGGTTTATGGGAAGATTGTTTAACATAAATAAGTAAAGATTTGGTTAGGGAATGAAGGAAAACCTTGAAAAAAAGATTTGAGATTTAGATGCTCAACTAGTATTTGATAAAATGCTCAAATGAGCTGAAACCATCAATACTTTTCTAATTTGTGTTCAATTTTGTTATGTCTCAAACTAGATTGGAATTGCTAGAATTTACGGAATGTTGTAGTAACTTAAGGAAAGCTTAGACGAGGTATGTATGGCTAAAACTCCATCTTCTTAGAAATTGAGCTCCCATGGTGCCCCTGTGTATGTTGTAAGTATGGAATTTGATTTATGTAGTATTCATTATTTCAAAGGATTTGGGGTGTTGCAAGAACATATGTGAAAGATGTACCTCAATGTGTTTAATATGTTATTCTTGGTAAATGAGGATATGTAAAAAATGGGAACCATGTGCTAAAATGCCTAGACTTCAAGTCAAGTTTAAATTGAGATTTTGATGCCAAATTGTGTGAGAAAACTCGTTATGGTTGATCCTCCGAATTGTTCTTATGTGTACAAAATGTATTTGATTGATTATGTCTGGTTGTTGGTAATGTACAAATATGTTTGGAAGTGAAGTAAGTGACTGTGTAAATGTGGTAAGATTAAACTTTGGATTCTTGCTGTGATTGGTACTTTACATGAATTGGTATTGTGACCCTATAATTGCAAAAGATGCATTTAAATATGATCAAGGTGCTATTGTTGATAACTTAAAAAGGGTGCAAGGAATATAAATCATGTATTGAAATTCTAAGACCTTAAATTGAGAATTGAGTTGCATATCTTATGCCAAGCTATGTGAAATCCTCTATGTGTAGAGATGTTTAAAGTAATCAAATGAATTTAGGAAATAGAGTGTGGCCAATGTGCCGAGAACTTGAATTATAATTGTATAATGTCATGATTGAAAAAGAAGGATTCAAGAATAATTGGTGTAATTATTTGCTTATGCCTTCGATGTGTGTTTTTATTACGGGTTGGTGTATCCCCTCTACTGATTTGGAAGAATCCATTGTGTTTAAGGTTCCGTTGTCAATAAACTTGAGGGGTATGATTTCTGATATATTGTATATGTCGAAGATTCATGGTTCCTCCCATGTGTATTTGACATCTTGAATTAAATGGCTTGTCGTTGAAATTGATAATTGACGTGAAATATGTGGAAATGATGTGAAATGTGGGAAATAAGAGATTGAGTTATGAAATATGGCCTAGTGCTAAGTATGTTGTAATGATGGTGGCCCCATGTGCCAATTCATTGATATGTGAACCTATGGACGGGCTATGAAACGCATTGGTGTATACTATAATATGTGGGACCAATGGACGGGCTATGAAACGCATAGGTGTATAATATAATATGTGGGACCTATGGACTGGCTATGAAACGCATAGGTGTATAATATAATATGTGGGACCTATGGATGGACTATGAAACGCATAGGTGTATTCTATAATATGTGGGACCTATGGACGGGCTATGAAACGCATTTGTGTATAATATAATATGTAGGACCTATGGACGGACTATGAAACGCATAGGTGTATAATATAATACGATGTGTGAACCCTATGGACGGGCTATGAAATGCATATGTGTATAATTTGATATGTGAACTCATTGGACGGGCTATGAAACACAACCTAGAGGTATGGAAATTTATATGAAAGCTATGTGATCCCTTTTATTTGATAATGTTGTGATCTTTTAAAGTGTTTGAGTTTTACTTATGATTTCTTTATTCTTGTTTGATAGTTCTTTCTAATTAGATGTTGTTTAGTTATACATACTAGTACTATTCAATGGCATTAACGTCCCTTTTGCCGGGGGCGCTACATTCGTGTTATGATTGTGGTGGTTCCATAGCAGGCAGTGTTGGTCACAACCAGTGACGCATCTTCCTTTCAGCTGAGTTGGTGAGCCCCACTTTATTTCGGGGCCCTGTACGATTGTTTATCATGTACTTTGTATTTAGAGGTATAGCCGGAGCCTTATTGCCGGTATTTCCACATTATTCTTCAGTTATATTTAGAGGCTCTGTAAACAGGTTGTGGGTAGTGTCGGGTATTGGAAATTAAAATAGAAATATTGATGTTTGGCAATGATGTATAAAACTTGTAATACCTTTGAGGTGGAGGATGAAGTTGCTAATGAAAATGAAATAGAAATCGTTAATTTTATGTTTATAGAATTTGATTAATGGATTTCATCTCCTGTTTATTCATGAGTTAGTTTGGGTAGAATGAGACCTAACAGGCTTGCTCGATCGGGTTAACTTGGTTGAGCGCCGGTTGCGCTCCTCGAATTTTGGGGCATGACAGCCTCGAGAGAGGGGCCGGGCCAGATATTATGCTATTCTTGCTCGTATGAGGTTGTTGCCTCCGACTCTGTCATTGCAATTATTATACTGGTTTGTCACAGAGAGGCATCAGTTCTATTCGATCCGGGCTCTACTTATTCTTATGTGTCTTCTTACTTTGCTCCGCATTTGGGTGTGCCTCAGGATTCTTTGAGTGCCCCCGTTTATATTTCTACTCCTATGGGAGATTCGCTTATTGTGGATCGTGTTTATCGGTCATGTTTGGTTACTATTTGTAGTTTTGAGACCAGAGCGGATTTATTGTTACTCGGTATGGTTGATTTTGACATTATTTTAGGCATGGACAGGTTGTCGCCCCATTTTGCTATTCTTGATTATCATGCCAAGATTGTGACGCTGCCTATGCGTATTCCGTGTATTGAGTGGAGTGGTACTTTAGATCACACTCCCAGTCGAGTTATATATTTCCTTAAAGCTCAGCGTATGATTGAGGAGGGGTGTGCCGCGTATTTAGCTTATGTGAGAGATGTCAGTGTTGACACTCTTTCTGCTGATTCAGTTCTAGTGGTACGGGATTATCCCAATGTGTTTCCAGCTGATATTCTGGGCATGCCGCCCAATAGAGACATTGAGTTTGGCATTGATCTGTTGCCGGGCACTCAGCCCATTTCCATTCCTCCGTATCGTATGGCTCCTCCTGAGTTGAAGGAGTTGAAGGATCAGTTGCAGGAATTGCTTGGTAAGGGTTTTATTCGACCCAATGTTTCACTGTGGGGTGCTCCTGTCTTGTTTGTGAAGAAGAATGATGGTTCTATGCGCATGTGTATTGATTATCGCAAGTTGAACAAAGTTACAGTGAAGAACCGTTATCCTTTGCCTCGTATTGATGATCTGTTTGACCAGCTTCAGGGTGCAAAGGTGTTTTCTAAGATTGACTTGCACTAAGGTTACCATCAGTTGAAGATTCGGGAGCCAGATATCCCGAAGACTGCCTTCAGGACTCGGTATGGTCATTACGAGTTCCTTGTTATGTCATTTGGGATGACCAATGCCCCAGCGGCTTTCATGCATTTGATGCACAGTGTATTCAGGCCATATCTTGACTCGTTCGTTATTGTTTTTATTGATGATTCTGGTGTATTCCCGGAACCGGGAAGATCATGAGCAGCACCTAAGGACCGTGATTCAGACCTTGAGGGAGAAGAAGTTATATGCAAAGTTCTCAAAATGTGAGTTTTGGTTGAGTTCTGTGGCATTCTTAGGCCGCGTGATTTCTAATGAGGGTATTCGGGTGGATCCGAGGAAGATAGAGGTCGTGCAGAGTTGGCCCAGGCCATCCTCAGCTATATAGATTCGTAGTTTCCTTGGTTTGGCGGGCTATTACCGTCGCTTCATGGAGGGATTTTCATCGATTGCGGCCCCTATGACTAGATTGACCCAGAAGAATGCCCCATTTCAGTGGACAGAGGAGTGTGAGGCGAGCTTTCAAAAGCTCAAGACAGCTTTGACTACAACTCCAATTTTGATGTTGCCTACCGGTTCGGAGTCTTATACTGTCTATTGTGATGCCTCGAGAGTTGGCCTTGGAGCGGTGTTGATGCAGGACGGTAGGGTTATTGCCTACGCGTCCAGACAGTTGAAGATACATGAGAAGAACTACCCTGTCCACGACCTTGAGTTAGCTGCCATTGTTCATGCCTTGAAGATCTGGCGTCATTATTTGTACGGCGTGCCTTATGAGATCTATACTGACCATCAGAGCTTGCAGCACTTACTAAAGCAAAAGGACCTAAATATGCGTCAGAAGAGGTGGTTGGAGTTGCTGAAGGATTATGATATCACTATTCTATATCACCTTGGCAAGGCCAATATGGTGGCGGATGCCTTGAGTCATCGGGCGGAGAGTTTGGGTAGTTTGGCATATTCACCAGCTTCATAGAGGCCTATGGTGATGGATGTTCAAGCCTTGGCCAGCCAGTTTGTGAGATTGGATCTTTTGGATCCCAGCCGGGTTCTAGCTTGTGTGGTTTCCCGGTCTTCCTTATTTGATCGTATCAGGGAGCAGCAGTATGAAGACCCTCATTTTCTTGTCCTTAAGGACAAGGTTCAGCGGGGAGATGCCAGAGATTTGACTATCAGAGATGATAGGGTATTGAGGATGCAGGGCCGGACTTGTGTGCCCAATGTTGATGGTCTTCGAGAGTTGATTCTAGCAGAGGCCCATAGTTTGCAGTATTCCGTCCATCCAGGTGCCGCGAAGATGTATTAGGACTTGAGGCAGCACTATTCGTGGAGGCGGATGAAGAAAGATATAGTTGGTTATATGTCTAGATGCCTCAACTGTCAGCAGGTGAAGTATGAGCACCAGCGCCCGGGTGGGTTGCTTCAGCAGATAGAGATTCCGGAGTGGAAATGGGAGCGCATCACCATGGATTTTGTATCTGGACTCCCATGGACCTTGAAGAAGTTTGATGCCATTTGGGTTATTGTGGATCGGCTGACCAAGTCCGCTCATTTCATTCCTATATGTACCACTTATTCATCAGAGCGGTTGGCGGAGATTTATATCCGGGAGATTGTCCGTCTGCATGGTATTCCAGTTTCTATCATTTCGGACAGAGGTACTCAGTTTACATCACGGTTCTGGAGAGCCGTGCATCAGGAGTTAGGCACTCGGGTGGAGTTGAGCACAACATTTCACCCCCAGACGGACGGACAGTCCGAACGCACTATTCAGATTCTTGAGGATATCCTCCGTGCGTGTATGATCGAGTTTGGAGGGTATTGGGATCATTTCTTGCCATTGGCGGAGTTTGCTTACAACAATAGTTATCAGTCCAGCATTTGGATGGCGCCGTATGAGGCCTTATATGGTAGGAGGTGGGTTGGTTTGAGCCGGGTGAGGCCAGGCTATTGGGCACAGAGTTGGTTCAGGACGCATTGGAGAAGGTTAAGATGATTCAGGATAGACTCCGNTTACCATTTTTGGGTTTTTATAATTATCAACTACAATTTAACAACTACTAGTTAAAACTAAGTTATGCTAAAATATTGATTCTAGGTAGTATGCAAGATAGAGAAAAGCACTAGGGTCGTGGCATTTACCTAGGTGGTCAACTAACGGGTAGAGATTCCTAATGCAAGAATGATGATTATAGGGCTTATGCTATAATCGTTGCACGATTGCACTCACTCTCACACCTCTCGGTAGAGAGAATGATTGTGCCCAATTGACTCTTTCAAGACCAATTGGGTAGGCCAATATGCCCAAGCAACTTAGGATTCAAGTTGGGTAATTACTCTCTTGAGGTTTAACCCGTTAATTGGGACTACCATTCTCATGGGTCCATCCCAATTCCTTGTTGGGTCAATTTTGGAGTCATATACACTCTTTCTTAAGAAGAGTCAAGACCCACTAAGCTAGACTCAGTGTTTGAAGCCACCAAATCCTAAGTAAACCATAAAATTAACCCAAATAGCAAACACCCAACATCATTCAAACATTAAACAATCATACCTATTAGTTACCCACACTAGGGTTGAGCCACAACCCTAGCTAATGGGTTTAGATAGACATAATAGGAACAGAAATTGAAGAAATAGTAGATAAAATCAACATATTAATTAACTACAAAGTTAATCTACAGGAATCTATGATAAAACAAGATGAAATTGCCCAAAATAGGCTAAAACTTGAGTCTCACGAGTGCAACAGCTATATCTGATACAATCCTCTACCTAAAAAAGTAAATGTTCTATTTATACTACAAAGGAAAAACAGGACAAAAATACACCTACGGGTCTGGCGCGGACCGCGCACAAATGTCGCGTGGCCGCGTAGGGATCTTTGGTCTTCATATCTTGCTTCTAAAATTGGGGGCACAGACCGCACAAAAACATTGCGCGGCCGTGTTGGCTGAGAGGCGCGGACCGCGTAGAAATGGGGCGCGACCGCATAGAAAACTTGACAAAACTCCACTCTCTGAACTTCATTCACGCGGACCGCACTGTTTTGGTGTGCGGCCGCATGGGCTTTTGCATTGAATTACTGAGTCTCTGAACTCCTCTTGGCGCGGGCCGCGTAAAAAGGAGCGCAGACCGCGCAAGTTAGCGTGGAAATTACACCTTCTCTAAACTTCTTTTGCGCGGCCGCGTGGTAAATCAGTGCAGACCGCGCAGGTCAACATGGACTTAGGCACAATCTCTGAACTCTTCTGCGCGGCCGCGTGGCACATCAGTGCGGATCACGCAGGGATCTTGTTCCCCACTTCACTAGTCTTTTGATACTTGGCAGATTTCACTCATTTTTTAGCCGATCTTTGACATTTGTCATCTTGTCGCTCAAACCTACAATCAAGCGCAACTTGTGAGCCTTTTGGGACTAATTTATGGCAATTAACGCACAAAGCCAAGGCAAGAATGGGTATAAAACATGTAAAAATCACAGTTATCAACTCCCCCCAAACTTAAACCTTTGCTTGTCCTCAAGCAAATAAAATAAGACCTACCCCTCAAAGGAAAACACCCACGTAATTCCTGTTTATCCTAAAATAACCTCAACAAGCCTCAATTGGGACTAACAATTGCCCTCAATGGGAATGCATCATTAACACATTTAACCTTGAAAACTTGTGGATCAAGTGTGACACAAGAGCATCAAGAGTTGACACATATTCATCAAAGAGCTTTTCTCAATTACTTTGGTCATTGTGGAACCCAAACTCACACATCCTCAACTCTCCCTAAGTGAACCTCACCTTTTAGAGTATTGACACACAAACCGAGGTGGATGGATTTCTCTCATCTCTCTCAAAGAAAAGGCCATAAGTCCGGCTCTAAGTACCATATGCTTGCCCCTTATGTAAGTATCCACTAATG
>MU681555.1:88045-101685 GCA_026770625.1 Nicotiana glauca
AGTGTTTGCAACCACCAAATCCTAATTAAACCATAAAATTAACCCAAATAGCAAACACCCAACATCATTCAAGCATTAAACAATCACACCCATTAGTTACCCACACTAGGGTTGAGCCACAACCCTAGCTAATTGGTTTAGCTAGACATAATAGGAACAGAAATTGAAGAAATAGTAGATAAATTCAACATATTACTTAACTACAAAGTCAATCTACAAGAATCTACGATAAAACAAGATGAAATTGCCCAAAATAGGCTAAAACTTGAGTCGCACGAGTGCAGCAACTATATCTGATATAATCCTCTACCTAAAAAAGTAAAATGTTCTATTTATACTACAAAGGAAAAACAGGACAAAAATACACCTACGGGTCTGGCGCGGACCACGCACAAATGCCGCGTGGCTGCGTAGGGATCTTTGGTCTTCATATCTTGCTTCTGAAACTAGGGGCATGGACCGCACACAAAGATCGCTTGGCCGCATTGGCTGAGAGGCGCGGACCGCATAGAAATGGGGTGCGGCCGTGTGGAAAACTTGACAAAACTCCACTCTCTGAACTTCATTCACACAGACCGCACTGTTTTGGTGTGTGGCCGCGTGGGCTTTTGCATTGAATTACTGAGTCTATAAACTCCTCTTGGCACGGACCGCGCAGGTTAGCCTGGAAATTACACCTTCTCTGAACTTCTTTTACGCGGCCGCGTGGTAAATCAGTGCGGACCGCGCATGTCAACATGGACTTAGGCACAGTCACTGAACTCTTGTACGCGGCCGCGTATCACATCAATGCGGACCGCGCAGGGATCTTGTTCCCTATTTTACTAGTCTTTTGATACTTGGCAGATTTCGCTCCTTTTTGAGCCGATCTTTGACATTTGTCATCTTGTCGCTCAAACCTGCAATCAAGCGCAACTTGTGAGCCTTTTGGGATAAATTTATGGCAATTCACGCACAAACCCTAGACAAGAATGGGTATAAAATAAGTAAAAATCACGGTTATCACTTCGTACAGCCCAGTCCAGACAGAAGAGCTACGCAGACAGAAAGGTCTGTGATGTTTCATATATGGTTGGTGAGCGGGTTCTGCTTCGGGTTTCGCCTATGAAAGGCGTCATGAGGTTTGGGAAGAAAGAAAAGTTGAGTTCGAGGTTTATTGGCCCTTTTGATATCTTGAGGCGAGTTGGGGAGGTTGCCTATGAGCTTGCCTTACCTCCCAGTTTGGCTGGAGTTCATCCGGTATTTCATGTTTCAATGCTCCGGAGGTATCACGGTGACCCATCGCACGTGTTGGATTTCAGTTCAGTCCAGTTGGATAAGGATCTATCCTATGTTGAGGAACCAATAGCTATATTGGACAGGCAGATCAGAAAGTTGAGGTCGAAGAACATAGCTTCAGTGAAGGTTCAGTGGCGGGGTCAGCCGGTTGAGGAGGCGACTTGGGAGACCGAGTAGGATATGCGCAACAGTTACCCTCATCTTTTTACTACTTCAGGTATGTTCTCTATGCTCGTTCGAGGACGGACGAATGTTTAAGTGTACGAGGATGTGACGACCCAGCCAGTCGTCTTAAGAATTAATGCCTCGATCCCCTATTAACTGCTTCCCCTAAGTTCATTTGTGCTATTTTGGTTTGTTGGGACGTTCGGTGTTGAGTTCGGAGAGTTTTGGGACACTTAGTCCCTAAATGAGAGCTTAAGTGTTGAAAAGTGGTCCGTAGTTAGAACAGTGTGAAGACAACCTCAGAAGGGAAATCTAATGGTTCTGTTAGCTTCGTTAGTTGATTTTGTGGTTGGGAGCGTGTTCGGAATGTATTTTGGAAGTTCGTAGCTCATTTAGGTTTGAAATGCCGAAGTTTGAATTTTTGAAGTTTCCGGTCCGATCGTGAGTTTTTTATCGGAGGGTCGGAATGGAATTCCAAAAGTTGCAGTAGCTCCGTCATGTCATTTATGATGTGTGTGCAAAATTTCAAGTCATTCGGACGTGTTTTGGTTAGGTTTTTGATCGAAAGTGTATTTTGATAAAATTTGAAGTTCTTAGGCTTAAATCCTTGTTTAATTCGAGTTTCCGGTGTTGTTTTAGGTGGTTTAAGTACTGGTACAAGTTTGAATGAGGTATTAGGTGTTATTTCTGCTTTTAGTTGAGGTCCCGGGGGCCTCGGGATGATTTCGGGCGATTAACGGAGAAATTTTTGAAGTGTTGCAGGAGCTGATTTCTTCTCTTCTGGTATTTTCGCTTCTGCGGCTTGGGAACCTCAGAAGCGGAGCCGCAGAAGCGGCCATTCTATCGTAGGAGCAGAATTTGGGCTCCCTCAGCTTTTCTGCAGGTGCGGAAGATTAACCGCAAATGCGGTTACGCACCTGCGAGACTTTCATCGCAGATGCGGCCCTGGGTCATTTGAGAGTGCCCGCAGAAGCGGGAACCGCAGGTGCGGTAAAAGACCGCAGAAGCGGTACCTGGCCTTTTATTGAAAGCCGCAGAAGCAACTTATTTTCCACATAAGCGGGACCGCATAAGCGGTTCCTTGTCCGTAGAAGCGAAAACCACTGTTCAGATATAGAGATTTCAAGGGTTAGTTTTCAAAAGTTAGAAAAAAATCAAATGGAGCTCGGGGAAGGGCGATTTTGAAAGGGTTTTGAAGAGGAGATTATTGGATAACGTTTCTTTAATCCTTTCTAGTTATATTTCATCATTATATAGTTAAATCTATCATTACAATTCAAATTGAGGATCAAAAATTGGAAAAATTGGGTGAAACTTCATAGGCTAAACTATTGAGTTTTGAGTGGGTGTTTGACCTCCGTTTTGGGAGATTTTTATATGGTTAGACTCGTGAGAGTACGAGGGTTATGAAAATGTAAAAATTATCCGATTCCGAGATGTTGGCCTGAGGGATGTTTTGGTCATTTTACCAAATTTCGCATCTTGTCTTTGAATTTAATAGTAGAATCAGTTGTTTGAGATGTTATTTACGATATGTAATTGAATTGAATAGATTTGGGCCATTTGGAGTCGGATACTCATGGCAAAAGCGTGATTTCAAGTTGATTTTGGAGCCGGTTCGAGGTAAGTGGCTTGTCTAACCTTGTGTGGGTGACCTCTCCCCTTATGATTTGTTATTTGGTATTTTGAGTACCTTGTACGCGAGGTGAAGAGCGCGTACTTGTGCCAATTATTGAAAATTCGGTTTTTACTTAAGATATTGAGATTGAGTTTCCTTCATATTTGCTTTATTCTACTTGCAATTATAACTTGTGCTAGATTAGGAAAGCATGTTTAGTTGATTTAACTTGCCTAATTGCTTAAGTTGCCTTGACTGTACTACGTGAAGCATGCTAGGCCAGTACTACCTGTTGCTTGTCTTTTGTACTTCATTTCTGTGTATCTTTTGGTTGTGATTGTGCATTTAGATTGGGACTACGGATGTGGGATTCTGGTAGCTCCCCCCTTGTTTGTTTACTTTGGGACTACGGGTTCGATTCCCGGTAGATCCCCCTGCACTTTTACTTTGGGACTGCGGGTTAGATTCGCGATACATTCCCCTGCATATTGATGGTTGGACTACGGGACGGTATCCCGGGAGATCCACTGGACAGTTGAGAAAAAGGACTACAGGATGGTATCCTGGGAGATCCTCATTGTTATCACTGATATTGAGTTGTACACATTCCGTGTTTACCTTGTTCTTTGTGTAGTTGTTATTGCCTTGTTGACCTGTCTTATCTCACTGCTGTGCTCATTATTACTGCCAGTTTTTCATACTGTTAATTTATTATTATATTTTACTTCAGTAAGGTCCTGACCTTCCTCGTCACTACCTAACTAAGGTTAGGCTTGGCACTTACTGAGTACCGTTGTGGTATACTCATGCCCCTTCTGTGCATGTTTTTCATGTGCAGATCCAGGTTCCTCCACCCAGGCGTACTATCATCGAGGTGGAGAGATCTAGCGAAGACTTCGAGGTATATCTGCCGCATCCGCAGACCAGGAGTCTCTACTCTATTCGTGCTTTAGTAGTTAGTTTATCTTTTCTTTCAATTGTTTAGACATTCTGGAGTTAGAGCAGTGTTTTACGTTTCTATTAGCCTGTGGTTCCCATGAGTTTCCGGGTTTTGGGATGAGATTGTAGACTTCTGCATTCTATTTTTAAGTTGTATATGCCAAGTGGGACTTATATATATCGTTTCCTTCTCGATTTGCTTAGTTTAATTAAATGTTTCCGCAAGTCATATTAATTTCTGCATTATTAGGCTTACCTAGTTGTAGGAACTAAGTGCCATCATGACATGTTCATGGAGGGTGAACTGGGGTCGTGACAAGATATGTGTTCTGGGCCTTCAAACCAGCAATTGATGGTTTTGTGCATTGTCGGCCGGTAATATCTATAGATGGCACTCATGTCTATGGAAAGTATGATATTAAGTTGTTGATCGCCGTTGCAATAGATGGTAGTGGAGGTATATTTCCCCTAGCTTTTGCTATTTGTGCCAATGAAAGCCAAGAGATGTGGACACCATTTTTGAACCACTTGAAGGAGCACGTTGTCAGACAATATCAGGTATTTGTCTAATATTTGATCGTCAAGGCGGTATTTTAAGTTCTGTACAGAATTTGCCGGCATGGCAGGAACCGTATGTGTAATGATCAGGCCGGTCATTTCATGAGTTACCGCTCTGTTTCCCCTATTTCTGCTTCTTTATGTATTGTTCAGCTTCATTTCATCGTATCATGTCGTTAGGCACGGGTTTGGAGTAGTTTTGAAATGTTATGAGACACTTAGTCTCTTAAGTTGGCCTTTTAGTTGTTAAAGGCAACCAGAAGTTGACTTGTGTGAAAACGATCTCAAATTTTGGTTTTTATGATTCGAATAGCTTCGTGAGGTGATTTGGGACTTAGGAGCATGATCAGAATGTATTTTGGAGGTCCGTAGTAGATTTAGGCTTGAATTGGCGAAATTGGAATTTTGGCATTTTCCGATTGGTAGTGGAGATTTTGATATAGGGGTCGGAATGGAATGTCGGAAATTATAGTAGGTCCGTTATGTCATTTTTAACGTGTGTGCAAAATTTCAGGTCATTCGGATGAGTTTTGATAGACTTTTTGATCGAAAGCGGAATTCGGAAGTTTTGGAAACCTTAGGCTTGAATCCGAGGGTGTTTTGATGATTCGATGTTGTTTTGAGTGTTCCGAAGGGTTGTATAAATTTGAATAGTGTTATATGACTTGTTCGTATTTTGGTTGAGGTCCCGGGGGCCTCGGAATGATTTCAGATGGTTAACAAAAATTTTGGGAATTTGAGGATGCAGCTAAAGCTGTTGGTTCTATCATAACCGCACTTGCGGTTAGGGGAACTGCAGGTACGATGATCGCAGAAGTGAGAATGAGCCACAGATGCGGCCACAAGTGAAGAAGGCAGAAGTCGCAGGTGCGGATGAGGGAGTGCACCTGCATCACTGGTATTGCATCGTAGGTACGACTCGGGAATTTAAATGAAAAACTGCAGAAGCGGTTGGATAGGCACAGAAGCGGTCCCACAGATGCGGGGAATGGACCGCAGATGCGATATCGCTGGGTAGAACATATAAATAGATGCCTTCGCAAATTTTTGCTAATTTTTGCCATTTTTGAAGACGGGAAGAGAGCTAGGGCAGTGATTTTTCAAGAGAATCGAAGGGTTTCGGTTGGGTAAGCTTCTTAAGCTTCATTACTTGTGTTTATGATCATTTTTACATTGTTTAATCATGTTATTAGTGGAAATTAAAGAAGAGAATTGAGGGATTAAGGCTTGAAATTGGAGACTTCGATTTAAGGGTTTGAGGGGTCGTTTGTGGTCGGATCTTGATGTATTTGGTATGTACAAACTCGTGAGAGGATAAGGATTCTATTGACGTGAATTTTATCAAATTTCGAGATGTGGTCTTGGGGGTCGGGTTGGACCAATTTCGGGGTTTATTGATATAAATTGATTGTTTTCGCATGGGCTTCGTCCCCTTAGCATATATTGATGCTATTATTCTGATTTTGGATAGATTTGATGCGAGTTGAGGCAGAGTCGGGAGGCAAGGGCGTCGCGGAGTAGTATTTCATCCGGTTTGAGGTAAGTAACCATTATAAATCTAGACCTGAGGGTATAAAACCCCAAAATTTTATACCGTTTGATAAATGAGATGACGCACATGCAAGGTGACAGGCGTATGGGCATGCACCCGTAGGGATTGTGACTTGGTCCATCCCGTGGAGACTATATAGTTGCATATTTTGATATATTGTATATGATATCCATGTGTTTTTAGTAATTGATTTGTTAACTTGAGCTGAATGCCATGTTCGGGGCCTTTGTGTCGACCTGTTTAAACCCTTAGGGGTATTTTTACTACTTCCTCACTCTATTTGATTTGAAAGCATAACCTCAGTCATGTTTTACCTGCTTATTGTTTAATCCGATTTCATTGCTCTATTCTTAATATATGAAAACTGTTTGGGCTGAGTTTCCGTGATTTTTCACTAATGTGCCTAAGTGGCCGTGAGGTTAATGAGTGAGAGAGGTTGAGGACCTAATGGTGAGGATTATATATACATATTATGGATTGGGTTGCACACCGCAGCAATATTATACATATATTATGGATCAGGATGCACGCCGCAGTGATATTTATATGGATCAGGCTGCACGCCGCAGCGATATATATTCGGTCGGGCTACGCACCGCAACGATATGATGCTTGGGTTGTAAGAGCCCCTCCAGAGTCTGTACACCTCTAGTAAGCGTAGTCGATTATATATTACGGATCGGGCTACACGCCGCAACGGTTATTATTATTATTATGAGATATCTATTGAGCCGGAGTGCTGAGCGTGAGTATTAATTGACGAGAGCTGAGACACGAATGATTGAGAGGCTTGCCCGAGAGGCTATACTTATGAGTGATACCTTGCCCGAGGGGCTTGTTTATTACATATTGTTGTTTTCACTCTTCCTTTATACTGAACGTCTGTTAAAAATGTTGAATAAATGCCTTTAAAGGATTTTAATTGAAACTGGAGTTTTATGAGATCACTGATTATTGAACTACAGATTTGACTTGATATTTCTATTGAGATTTCTTATATGATTTTAAATGCTCGTCACTACACTCAGACTATATTTACTTTAGTTACTTACTAAGTTGGCGTACTCACGTTACCTCCTGCACCTTGTGTGCAGACCCAGGTGTCCTAGCATCAGAGTGAGAGCTTCCAGCGCTCTCAGAGTCGTATCCGGAGATCACAAGGTTGCTGCACGACGTTCGCAACCCTGCCTTCCTCCTTCCTATCTTAGTATTTTGTATTTTCAGACTTATTATGTATCATTCAGATAGTGTTGGGTTGCAATTAGAGGCTCATGACTATGACACCGGATACGGGCTGTGTTAGAATATTTTGTACTAGTTTTCCACTTTTTCTGTTAGTTTATATATTTCATATGAAGAATTTGAGGCTTAATCAATTTTAGAAAAAGACTTTTATAAAAAGAATTCGATGTGGTAAATGTTGGTTTGGCTTGCCTAGTACTGTGATAGGCGTCATCATGACCAAGGTATTTGGGGTCGTGACAGTATGCATACCATTGTCACTATGTGAGGCACCTAAAGGCCAATTTCTAGAAGGCACATTCCAACAAGGACTTGCATAATTTAATGTGGCTGGCTACAACTGATCACCGAGAGTGCAAATTCAGGAGGTGCGTGGAATCGATCAGGCAGGAAGACGAAAGAACCTATCATTGGTTGATGCGACATGAGCTTGACAGGTGGACATTGCATGCGGATGGTGGTAGACGATGAGGAACCCTGACTACAAATATGTTAGAGTCTTTCAATAGGTTATTGAAGTCTGCACGTGGATTGCATGTCACTGACATGGTGCAGATGTCATTCAAATAGATGGTGGAGAGGTTTGTTGAAAGAGCTAGAGGTGCATCGTAATTGATGGAGAGGGGTGTTGAATTTATGCCAATACCAATGAAAAGATTTGAGAAATACAGGAGGCGAGCACATTGGCATTTATTTTTACAGTATTTCCAACGAGCGAAATATTTTTGAAGTTCGCACTGCTATCCATCAAACCGGGGGAATAATATACACACCGTAAATGAAGCCAGAAGGTTGTGTTCTTGTGGGAAATGGTCCATCTACCACATGCCGTGCTCACATGCCATGAAGTACTTTCAAAATACAGTTTCACGACAACTAGCTATGTTAATAATGAATATAGTGTTGCTGCATACTTAAACACCTATAGTGGACAACTGCAGACAGTGGGTGCTGAGTATTATTGGCCACCGAACCATATCAACATCTACCTGTACAAGTATCCAAAATAGCAGCACCCCAGCTGTAATCATGTAAATCATCTAGCCGCTCAAGATGATGAAGAAATCTCAAGCTGACTAGGTTTTCCGAAGTGTTAGGGAACAATACCCCTCCAAACATAAGCAGCACTAGCAACCTCGTGTACCGATTCATATGAAGATCCGGTGTATCATCCATAATGTCAGCATGGATCACCTCCAGATGCAGCCGGACGGGCGTCAACGCAAGATGACTAGCCCCAACCAATGCACCCTCATCCACTGGCCAAAAATCAGAGAGTCGCTACAACGTCTCCAGGTAATGATCTCCCGTATACTATCTCACGGCATGCGGCAAAGCAATAAGAAGGTGAATGGTACAAGATATACGGGAGATTTTATTACGCTAAATGGTATGACATTTTATTACGCTAAAAGGGAACTACATTACAAATACGAGCACTACATTATGCTACAAGATACCACTACAGGGAACTAAAGTAACAATTTATCTAGTTTACTAGTATTTTAGCAAATAAATAATTGAAACCGGATAAAAATAACAAATCAATTTAATCACAAAACAATCACGAAAATACATATACCACAGTAAAAAGTAACTAATTAATATTTTCTTTAACAACTAATAACAATTTTTCTATTTTACGATTATTTTTTAGCACACTAATACTATAGTCCGAATAAAAAATAACAAATTAGTTAAATTGTAAAACAATCACAAAATAACATAGAGCACATAAAAAACAAGTAATATACAGTTTTTATACAAGTTTTAATAAAAACTAAGTCAGAATACCTCGATTTAAGGTTTTAAGAAAGTTGAAGATTTTGTGATTTGGAGCCGAAACGAGCAACCCACTACGAGATAACGTCTTAGCTAGGATGTGGGACCGAGAATCTTTACTTTTTGTGGGACGGGTGGGCTCCACTCATTTTTTAATTAAAAATGGGGGGGGGGTGACGATTCTATTTTTTGTTGTTATAGGGAAGACGATATTTATATACCTATAGCGTCTTAATAAAAGACGCTATACCTATAGCGTCTTAATAAAAGACACGATACTTTCCTACTTTATTTAATTCAAATATAATGTCTTTTAAAAAGACGTTATACTTAACTGGCCAAATGACCATTAACGTATAGCGTCTTTTTAAAAGACGTTATACATATTTTTATCGCTACGTTTTTTACACACATCTTTGTTCTTTGAGTCCAAAAAATTTATATTTTGGTTACAGACTCGTCAATTGGATTCATGTTATGCAATTTGAGGAATTCAACTTGAACTCGAGGATCGCAGCACTGTCTTAGGAATTACTCGAGAGAAACAGTAGAGATGAGAAATTTGCAAAAGAAAAAGAAAGATGATGAAGAAGAGAAGAGAGAAATTATGATGAAACTTTATGTATTGATTGGTGAAATGAAATCTGTAGCTTACAGCACTATTTGTACTCATTACATTGTATCTAAGATGATAAAATTACAACAGATTCATTCTAACTGGATTCTAATGTTCTAACTACCTCAACTAACTTTAACTAACTCTCTCTCTCCCTGTAACTAACTTTTGACTTTGCACGACTTTTTTTTTTATACTTGAGCTGCTCGAGCTAATACTCTATAATTGTGTATCAGTACTCCCCCAATCGAAGATCCTTGTCCACAAGGAACAAAAGCAAGAATCTAGTTTGTAGGATTGCAACAAATTGCCATGTAGCAACATCAATAGGATGTACTTGCCACTTAACTAAAACTTGTACAACAACTTTATTTCCTTTCTTTACCATTCTTCTTTGCAAAATTAGTTCAGGATCAGGACAATAAGGACTGGCCAAATCAATTACTGGAGGATAAGAAATTTGAGATGGAACTTCATAGCATCTTTTCAACAATGAAACATGCACTGTGGGGTGGATTTTGACGCAGTAGGAAGTAATAGAGTGTAGGCAATAAGACCCACTCGTTTGAGAATATGAAAGGGTCCATAGCACTTAGAAGCCAACTTGTGTGATGAGTGGTTGGATATAGTCACTTGTTTATAGGGTTGAATATTCAGATAGACCTAATCATCTACATCAAATTGCCTATCACTTCTGTGTGAATCTACTTATTGCTTCATTCTATGTTGAGCTCTTCTTAGATGGTGTTTAAGCAACTGCAATTTTAACTCTAGATTGAGCAGAGTGTTGTCAACTTCAGTTGAAGCAGACTTCCCTGGCAAGCAGGGTAAATATAAGGGAGGTGGTCGACCATATAGTGCTTCATAGGGAATGGTATGTATGGCCAAGTCAAATGAGGTGTTATACCAGTACTCAGCCATAGGCAAG
Source organism: Nicotiana glauca (assembly GCA_026770625.1). Taxonomy (NCBI): domain Eukaryota; kingdom Viridiplantae; phylum Streptophyta; class Magnoliopsida; order Solanales; family Solanaceae; genus Nicotiana; species Nicotiana glauca. The sequence goes on from MU681555.1 coordinate 98,724, forward strand.
CATGAGTACCAGTTAGCAGCATCTTCATTGCAGTAGAACCTTAAGTAGGTGTCAAGACTTATGTTCAACACATTAGTCTGTCTATCAAATTGGGGATGGTATACAGAAGAGGTGTTCAAAGCTTCTTGCAGTGAGAACAGCTCTTACCAGAAGGTACTGAGAAAGACAACATCTCGATCACTTGTAATGGTATCAGGTAGACCATGCAATCCTACCACAATGTCTAAGAATACCTAAGCAATTGGTTGAGCAGTATAATATGCTTCAATGGAATAAAATGACCATACCTGCTAAGCATGTACACTGCCACAAGTATCATCTCATAACTATTAGATTTAGGGAGGCCATCAATGAAATCCATACTGATTTGTGACCACACTACATCTGGAATAGGTAGTGGTTGTAACAATCCATGATAAGTAGCTAGGTCAGATTTGTTCTTTTGGCACATGTCACATTTCTGAACAAAATCTCTCACCTAAGTGGCCACCTTGAGGGGTTGCACGCCACAAAGTGATGATTGTCTACCTCAATTCTGGTGCCTTGCCTATCACCAATCTACCCTTTTCTGCTCAACTGCCCTTAAAATTATGTGAATTGTTTGTGAGTATCTGGATCAGCTTGAATTTCTTCAATGAGGTGCTTCAGCTCTTGATTTGAGTCCCAACTATCAAGTATAGCTTGAAAAAGATCAGTAAGGTGAAACCACCAATGCAAATAGTTCAGCTCCAGTCACTCTAGAAAATGCATTAGTTACCTTGTTCTCCACCCCCTTTTTGTACTCTATTAAATAATTAAATGGCATTAGTTTAGTTAACCACAACAGTTGGGAGTTGGTGTATAGGGTCTGCTCTATAAGATACTTCAAGACCTTTTGGTTAGTCTTAATAATGATTTTTTGCCCAAACAAATAATGTGACCATTTTGTTACTACATGTATTATTCTCTATCATAGACAGACATAGTTGCATGTTTAGAGGGACAAAGCCTTGCTAATAAAGCTATCGTATGTCCTTCCTGCATGAGTATTGCTCCAATGCCATAGCCACTGGCATCAATTTCTACAATTAAAGTTTTGTTAGCATCTGGTAAAGTTAGAACATATGCATTAATGAGGACTTTCTTTAGTTCTGCAAAATTTGCATCAATAGTAGGTGACCACTTGAAGTTATTCTTCTTAGTTAGTTCAGTTAAAGGCTTACAGATGACCCCAATGACTTTAATAAATCTCTTGTAATAGCCTACCAACCCTAGGAATCCTCTTAGCTGTTTGAGTGTAGTCGGGGTAGGCCAGTTCTGCACGGCTTGTATCATGTGAGGGTCAGTAGACATACCTCCTGCTGTAATGAAGTGTCATAAGTATTCAATCCTATGGACTCCAGAGAAGCACTTGCTCTTTTTGGCAAAGAGCTTCATCTCTAAAAATACAACTCTTAAGTGAACCAAATGATCATCCATGTCGTTGATGTAGATAAGTATATCATCAAAGAAAACCAACATCTGTTTTCTTAGTAACTTCTAAAAGATGGAATTCACCGGTCATTGAAAGGTATGAGGAGCATTTGAAATGCCAAATGACATCACTAAATACTCAAAATGTCCAGAATGAGTCCTGAATGCAGCTTTAGGTACATCATCTCTTGCCATCCTAAGTTAGTGATAGCCAGATCTTAGGTCTATTTTAGAAAAAACCTTTAATCCTTCTAATTCATCAAGCAGGTCTTCCACAATAGGGGTTGGAAACTTGTTCTTGACTGTATATTTATTTAGCTCCCTATAATCCACACAAAGCCTCCATGCTCCATCATTTTTTCCTATTAAAACCATTGGAGATGCAAATGGACTACAACTGGGTTGGATGATCCCTTGATGTAGCATCTATTGTACCAACCCCTCAATGATATCCTTTTTAACTGAGGGATATTTATTAGGTCATTTGTTCACAAGTTCAGTACCAGCTTGCAACATAATCATGTGATCAAACACACCTCTAGAAGGTGGTAATTTAGTAGGCTCTTCAAACAAGCTGGAATACTCACACAACACTTGCACTAATCTAACATCTATTTTTAGTTCTTTCATAGCTTTTAATGCATGCCGTTGTTCTTCGGTATTTCCCATTGGTACTTGATAATAGGTGAATTTGACTATAATCACACCTTAAATAATCACCTTCTTGTGTAATTTAAATGCTAAAAGTGATAACAAAATGCTCTTATTAGTGTTTTTCATGATTTGTAGGTGATAAATGGCTAAGGAAGGCTAAGGAGCAGTTTTGGAGTCAAAATTGGAGAAAAGAGGCCAAATATGCAAATTCCCATTGAAGTCACGTCACACCAGCCCTTAGGATTCAGAGGGACTGTTTGGCCGCGGTTCTACCGCGACCGCGGCAGAACCGCGGTGGAAAGCTGCTGCGGAATCACAGAGAATCAGAGAGGTTGATTGGCACGGTTCTACCGCGACCGCGGCAGAACCGCGGTAGGCGACGAAAACTTCAGGGGTCAAAGTATAAAAACGGGATTTTTTAGACCTAAACCCTACTTAAAACATTAGACTTCGCCCAAAGGAGGCATGTATTGATTTTGAGAGTACTTTTGCAAGGAAAACTATTGTGAGAGATTTCTCCAAACATCTTTCTTCTTTTCTTTTGATTTTTATGATGATTTCTATTCTAGTTTATTTTCCCATAGCCATGAGTAGCTAAATTCCTTGTCTAAAGTTTTGATGGAACCTATTGGGTGATGAACTTGTTTATGTGAATACAAATTGCTAATTTAATCTCTATTTGTTCAACTTCGTGTTTATTGTAATTAATTGACAGGATCCTCAATTAGCTGTGCCTATTTAGTGTGCATAACTTGGAAAAGAGTGTATATTTAGGTTATTGTTGAACAACACCACTCCTAGATTATTAGAGGAATCTATAATTGCGGGTTTAAAGGCGGGATTAGGGATAACGAAG
>MU681558.1:2786-19618 GCA_026770625.1 Nicotiana glauca
ATCTTTAACAAGGTTGTTTTCCCACTGCCAGAAGGCCCCATTAAGGCAAGAATTTCACCCTTCCTGTTATACCCTTGAGTATCTGCTTGTAATTGTCATGCTCAAACTGGGAAGCTACCTTTGATACAACTGCCTTGATAGGATTGTTGGAGGAAGCTTGGCTAATCTTCACCTTGTACTCAACATCCGCGAACTGCATTCAAAGACCATTTAAATGGCAGAAGCCAAAACTCTGAAACATATATCAACTGACGTAAAAGAGATAGTGGATTTCTTTCTGTCTTTTGTTGAATCGCTCGATAGAGAATTTGATAAGCCAGTATCCGCGGTAAGTTCCAATGCTTGATAGAGTAAAGTAAAGAAAGGGCTTTCTTTAAAGAGTAAGTCAGTCCCCTTGAAAGATGCATCCAAATCTGCACTCGGGGTACGCATAAGGCTTCAGAACAGGGTTGGAAACGAAATTAGATGTTATAGATAGTTATCGGGAAAGAAAGACTTGATGACGGCTGCACATACTCAAAGGGTTCCTTATCTCTTTACAGAGAATCTCCCAGTATGCTAAACAGTGACATCTCTCGTTATATCGAGAATGTGCATCCCGTTATGGATGATGCAGCTTCTTGGTTTGGCGAAGTGTTCTGTAGCGGAGTCACCGCCACACCTGCCGGGGCGGGTAAGCTACGACTGTTCATCATAGGTAACTATGTGAAGCAGAGGCTGTTGAAGCCTTATCACGACTGGGCGATGTCAGTTTTGCGTCGCTTAGATTGTGATGGTACTTACAATCAAACAAAACCCCCTAGAGCGGGTTGGTCCGCTTTCCAATTTTTTCTTCTCTTTTTCTATATTTCTAGGTCGAGGGAATCTGGGCAGAGAAGGTTTTTATCCCTAAAAAAAGCCTTTTTCCGTTGCTCGACTCGAAGCAACCACGAGCTCTAACTTAAAGTAGGTCTAGAACCACTGAGATTAAGTTGTTTTCTATTTTCTCTCCAGGCTATGAAAGATCTGGGATTTCGTTCCAGGAAATCCGTATATTGTTTTAACATATCTAATAGGGAGAGGAGGAGACAGACAGTAAGGTATGGCGAGATCACATCTCCCGTTACTATAGTAGAGCCTATACGGGGAATAAGATATAGTGATGCCGACAATTCAATAACTAATCAAGAAAGTAACTCACTGAACTATAGAATTTATAGCAATATAGACTGGGCATTTGGAAATGCTTCTTGGCTAACTCATTACAGTAGTCTAGAAGCAATTTGGGACTACCAGGTGTCTCGAATCACTCCCCCGTCATTTATAAATACTAATGTAATTAGAAATCATCTTCCCAAACCATTCAGATTATATATTGTGCTTCTAAAATAGAAGAAGTTTGAGGAAGTTGTCCAAGAGATATGGAGGCATCAGGTTGAAGGGTATACTATGTACTCAGTTTGGAAGAAACTGCACAAGATAAAAGAGAGAACAAAGACTATGAATAAATAACTGATTTCACTGGAGAAGACAATAGGAAAGGCTAGAGACCAATTGATAAGAGTCCAAATAGATATGAGTGCATATCCTTTCAATAGTTCATTGATAGACACAGAAAACCAGCTGCTGATACAAATTGAAAAATGGGAAGGCATAAATGAACAGGTACTAAGACAAAGATCTAGAGCAATGTGGATTCAGGCAGGAGATCGAAACTCAAAGTTCTTTCATGCTTACTTAAAGGCCAGAAAATCAAGAAACAGGATATCAGTAATATTTTATGAGCAAGGGAATAAGTTGACAAATACCAACAAGATAGAACATGAATTTTGTGGATTCTTTCAGTCTCTAATGGGTACATCAGCTAGAGAATTATCTTGTATTAATATAGAAGTTGCAAGAGATGGACCATGTCTTAGCAAAGAACAACAACAACTACTTAGTGCCAGAGTAACAAAGGAGGAAATTGATGAAGCAGTGAGAGAATTACCAGATGAGAAGGCACCAGGAATTAATGGATTCCCTGCTGATTTTTTCAAAAACTATTGGAATGTGATTGGAGAGGAAACCAGGAAGGCAATTATTAAATTCTTTATAAGAGGTAAAATGTTGAAGAGCATAAACTGTACTACTATGACCTTAGTGCCAAAGGTTACAAGACCAAAATTTGTTAAAGAATTTAGACCAATAGCATGTTGTACAACTCTCTACAAGATAATAGCAAAGATCATCACATCTAGATTGAAGCTGGTAGTAGATTCTATCGTGAGGCCTGCTCAGTCTGCATTCATAGATGGAAGGAACATTTTGGACAATGTAATAATAGCACATGGATTAGTGAAAGGTTACAATCAAAAAGGGGTGTCTCCCAGGTGCGACATTAAAGTAGATATAAGAAAAACCTATGATTCTGTGGAATGACCTTTCCTGAAAATGATTCTAATGGAATTTGGACTGCCGTGGGGTTTGTAAACCTGATAATGGAGTGTGTAACGACGATCATCTACTCTTTACTGATAAATGGAGGTCTAACAAAAAAATTCCAAGCTAAAAAGGGATTAAGACAAGGAGACCCTATGTCTCCCTACTAGTTTATGCTGGTGATGGAATACCTAAATAGATCTTTGAAGAAGCTGAATCAAAATTCAGATTTCAACCACCACCCAAAATGTTTCAAAAATAATATAACACATATTTGTTTTGCAGATGACCTGATACTTTGTTGTAGAGCAGACATGATCTCAATTCAGCTAATGCTAGAGAGGTTCAATCATTTCTCTGAGGTGTCAGGATTGAAGGCAAATATGGACAAAAGTGCTTTATACATAGCTGGAGTCACAAAGAAATTTACAGACAAGCTACTAGATGAGAGCAATTCACATTGGGAGAGCTGCCATTCAAGTATCTAGGAGTGCCACTATTTTCAAGGAAACTATCCACACAACAATGGATGCCTCTGGTTGAGAGGATAACAACAAGAATAAATTGTTGGACAACTAAGTTTTTATCATATAGTGGAAGGCTGCAGTTGCTAAAGAGTGCGATTTTTGAGATGCAAACATATTGGGCACTGATATTTCTACTTCCAAAGAAGATCATCAAGATGATAGTTGCAATCTGTAGAACTTTTTTGTGGACTGGAAGTACCGAGCAGTCAAGGAGAGCTATGGTTGCCTCGGACACTATATGCAAACCAAGCTCGGCATGAGGATTAAATATATTAGACCTTTATTACTGGAATAAGGTTGCCCTATGTAAGCTATTATAGGCAATAACTAAGAAAAAGGAGACCTTGTGGATACAATTAGTTCACAACTTCTACATCAAAGACAAAAATATGGGCAATATTGGCACTCCAAAGCAAGCAAGTTGGATTGTTAAGAAGATTTTTGAGTCAAGAGAGTGGTTCATGCAGAACTGTCCAAATGACACTCTGAATTCTTATTGTAAGGGAGGAAAGTTCTGTATCAAGAAATTGTACAAGGTTGCAAGACCTCAGTACCAGAAGTGCAACTGGAAGAGATTAGTGACCACCTCAAAAGTAATATGAAGACATCAATTTATTCTTTGGTTGGCACTGCACAAAAGATTATCTACTGTTGAAAGACTACAAAAATAGGGTATAACAATTGACAAAGATTGTGTACTATGCAGTAGGAGCAATGAGGAAATATTTGAACATCTACTGTTCGAGTGCACATACTCCAGAAATATGTGAAATGCAATGTTGAACGGGATAGAAATGCAGCATCAGATAGGGAGCTGGGATGAGAAAATAGAATGGATAACAAAAGTGATGGTGAATAGAACAAAGGGTGAAATACTAGTGTTTCTATTTACAACAAGTGGTATATCAGATATTGAAGGAAAAGAATAATAGAAAATTTCAAGGAATTGAGACAACATATAACAAAAGGATAAAAAAGATTGTCTTAATGTTGCATATACAAGGACAACAAATTCATAAATGGAGGAAAGAGTTAGAAAAACTGAATAGTTATCCTAGCTAGATAGAAATTTATAGCTAGGTATTGATAACAGAATTTTAGTTTGATGTTTTTTAATAGATTACACAAGGATGTATAGGAAACTAGCTCAAGTGTCCAAAAGAGCTAGGGATTGTATATATTTTACTTGGTTAAATAAAGCATTAAATTTTAACAAAAAAAAAATATTTATTCATAAATTTAAAAAATTAAAGATGCGTGGGGCTTACGTCATATGTCTCGAGTCTTTCGCCTCACTCCGTATTAAGTAAGACGCCCCGCCTCACACCCTCGCCTTTAAAAACATTGGTTTGCACATAAAAAAATAAAAAAGTAATATTTTGAGTTAAGTTGAAAAATAATATTTGGAATTTGAAATTATGTTTGGACATGCATTTCACTTGAAAAAATAGTTTTTTGAGTGGGGAAGAAAGTTTCTTTAAAATTTTTGTAAAAGTGATTGGTTTTTGAAAAACTTATTTTTGCAAAATTTGCAAAAACATACAAAATTTTATAGACAAACACGTTTTCGAAAAAAGTAGGAAAAGGGATTTTTTTATTTATGGAAAAACGGGTTCTTAATATATGTTGGTCAAAATTTTAAAGCACGCATCAAAATTTTAAAGTATTTACTAGAACTTTCAGTCATAATGTAAAAATTATGGTGAGCCGTCAGAATTTTATGATAATTACATAGTTTTATGGCAACCGTTAGAATTTTATGACGATCACTATAACTTACTGAATTACAGCGACTCTCATTATGACGAAACATCATAAGACTTGTCCAAGAATTTCTGAGCAGCGTACTTTAAAATTTTGTTTAGAGACTATATTCCCAAGAGGGATCAAAATTTAAATGATGGCACCAAATAATCATATTTGTGTCGTTCTCCTATTTTTCTACCTCTTTTGTTGGCATACTTGGCCTAACACATTGATGAACTAAGGCCCTTTGTTAGCACTAGACTCTTGGAAATTAAGCGCAGATAGTGTTTTATTGTGAATTGCAATTTTTCGGCGTGAATTCAAATTATTTTAATCTTAGAATGCATACCTAATTCTGAGTGAGAAACTACAAAAATATATGTTGTTCATTTCTTCCTCCATTCCATTTAGTATGATATATCTCGTAGCACGAGGAAAATATATATAATTTTTGTATAAAATTAAACATAAATTCTTTTTAATTTCTTAAAATTGAAATTCATATATATTCTAAAAATTTAAAAAATATAAATTTTAATAATTAATAATTTTTAAAATTTTAGAAAATATTAAAAAAATAGTCAAAGAAAGTCGTCTTTGACTTTTTAAATAATAATGTTAACACATAAATTAAACTCTTGAGTATTAATTATGCTAGAACTTTAAACCCAAAAAGAAAAAAGTTGTGTGCTAGGACTATAACAGAGGAGGTAATAATAATAATAATAGTAGTAGTAATAGTAATAGTAATAATAATAATAATAATAATAATAGTAGTAGTACTCAGTAAATTATACTCCTAAATAGGGGTGTACATAGGCCGGGTTGGTTCGGATTTTTCAATTACCAAACCAAACCAATGGTGTCGGATTTTTAAATCTATAAACCAAACCAAACCAATGGTGTCGGATTTTTAAATCTATAAACCAAACCAAACCAATGAAATCGGGTTTTTCAATCTCGGGTTTTCTCGGATTTTTCGGGTTTTTTCAGGTTTTCGGGTTTTTTTTTTCAATAAGTCTTTATAGCACAAATATATAACTTGTGCTCCACATACTTCTCTAATCCTACAAGGATACAACTATATAATGTATTTTTCAAGAAAATAATACAATAATATGAGATGCGTCATAACATTGTACTAAAATATTCAATAACAAAAATACTAAAATCCATAAAGAAAATATTACTAAGTAATAAGTCATAATAAATATTAACATAATCTAAAAGTACTATATAAGTCATGCTTAAATAAGTATAACTATAAGTATTAGTTACACAACTAAGCACTAAAGAAAAAGATAAACTAAGTTATGCATTTTCAATACAAACAATGCAAAACTAAAAAAATAGATACCCACACTATTGTCATTTCTAGTGTTTAATTGAATTTTCTTAGTTAGCATTAGTATTGATATGAAGTTTATTTGAATTACTACCTTTATGAACTATAAAATTTATTGGACAATTCAAGAATGTTAATTACAAACTTGAAACAATATGTTTAAAGATAAAAATGTGAAAAAGTTTAAGAAATATTTATGAATTGCATTAAAAATAAATATTTATATGTATAAAATATTTGTAAAAATTGAATAAATATAATATCAGGTTGGTTTGGTTTCGGTTTGACTTTTTTTTAGTTAAAACCAAACCAAACCAATTATGGTCGGGTTATTTTTTCCAACACCAAACCAAGTCAAGCCAACCTATGATACCGGTTTGGTGCGGTTTATCGGTTTTCTTTGTACACCCCTGCTCCTGAATACTTGTCTCAATTGTCAATTGCACATGTAGTTACATATACACTCTCAGGCGATTTCACTGGTCAGTATTCCATAATTTCTCACTATTTTTTGCTCTTTACAACGCTGAAAAGTGAGAAAGAAATTTACGGAAGCTATAAGCAAAAAGGAGTTACGCTATGCCCCCAAGGAAAGAACCCTGCAGAAATTTTCTGCGTGGCAGGTATAATTTTTTTTTTTTTTTGGCTTCACATACTACTTTATTTGTTATTATGTCCATGTATTTTAGGGTTCTTGATAAACCCCATTAAACCTTCATTTCAAAATTCTTGATTTCCTTATATGTTGTATATAGGAGTAGAGTTGGTTTACAGTCAACATAAAATTATATTGTTTGAATTTTGTACTGGATTGAGCAGAATGAATTTAGAGAAGTTATATAACCGACCCAATGTAGCTGATTAATGGTTGTACTCCTCTTAATCGTAGTGGCTGAATGATCTTAGCTAGTATAGCCAGTGGCGGAACCAAAAATTTATACAAGAGGATTCAAAAACAAAAATTAGGATATCACAATTGGGATTTAAGCGCATGACTAAAGCAACTTTTGTACCCCCTTCACTATAATACGTGAATTTTTCATGTCAAGGGGATTCAATAGCTCGCATATAAGCAAAAAAATTTAATTTTTCCCCTATTTGCATAGTGTTATTTTTCCGACAAAAGGGGTAACCCCCTTCAGCCTACTTAGTTCCGCCACTGAGTATAGGCCCGAGCTTCAAGCTTTTTTGTTCTTTTGTTCTTCTTGGATTGGCAATTTGTATAATTTCATTGAAGAAATTTATGTTGGGGGTACAGAATTATATTAGTTCATGTAAGGGATTGGCAAAAAATTTTAACTTTTGTTTTGTTTGATATGGCTTCTATAAGTTTGTTACTTCTCTCCCGAAGCAAAAAATTTCTGGACAATGTTAATATTGTTTATGCATGAGAAGATTTAAATGGAGTAAATTGGTCAGTGAGGAGTCATATAGCTGACCCCAATTTGTTTGAGATTGAGGCATAGTTGTAGTGTTAAACTGTTAATGTTGTTTCCAATGAAATAGAAGGGAAAGTAAAAAATTGAGAAGAGACACTGTATTTCATATCGTGATGTTTAGTATATATTGTCTTATTTTCATTTCGCATTGTGTCTTATTCTCATTCTCTTTTCCTTTCTTCTCCGTGAAGATCAAGAATGTAAAATTAACCTTAGCTTTGATGGTATTTATTTGACTGCCAATGTAATTTTAGGGACTTGGGGTTGTGGTGTCTACAGTGGGACTACTTGGGTGTCTGTGGGTTTTTTATTTTGGGGGGGAGGGGTGTTGCATTTCTTTTCCTTATTACATAATATTGGCCAAAGATGAATAATGATTGGATTGAGAAAAGATTGGCATCATGGCAGCAACAGTACCTTTCTTTTGGGGGTAGATTAACACTCATCAGTAGTGTTTTGGATAGTATACCTACCAATTTTATGTCCCTATTCCCAATCCCAGTCAAAGTGCAAAAACAACTAGACAAACTCAGAAGATCTCTCCTATGGGAGGGTAACAGTAAAGAGCATAGGTTTCACTTAGTCAAATGGTCCAAAGTTACAATGCCCAAAACACCTTTGGAGTTAAAGATCTGGTACTTCACAACAAAAGCATGCTTATGAAGTGGAACTGGAGGTATAACCAGGAGGAAGCTGGGTTCTGGAAAGAGATCATCCAAGCAAAGTATGAGACTTCTAGTCACTGGTGCACTAATATGGTACACCATATGGAACTGGGCTGTGGAAGAATATCATGAAACTTTGGGAGGATTTCTCAAGAAACACATAACTGCAAGTGGGAAATGGTGCACACATCCAATTTTAGAAGGACAAATGGTTGGGGCACACTACACTAAAGGAGGTCTACCCAAGATTATCCTAATTGCACCCAATCCAGACTCTACTATTGCTCAAAATAGGGAGGATAATACATGGAATCTAAACATAAGAAGGGATCTTAACGACCAGGAGATAGAAGATCTGGCTTCACTTCTTGGAAGTCTGCATAACAACATAGTCACCATCCAGGGAAGAGACAGGCTTAAATAGGGCAACAACAAAGAGGGCACTTACTCTGTCAAAGCAGGGTACTCCCACTTGAGCTCCAATAAAGAAATGATTGATCAATGGCCTTGGAAATTAATCTGGAAATTAAGCAGGGCAACAACACAAGACAATCTCATCAGGAGAAATTTTCAGCTTCCTAATAGGTGTTACATGTGCCTCTACAAGTCTGAGTCAATTAATCATTTGTTTCTTCAAACAGACATGTGGAACATGTTCCTAACTCTTTTTGGTCTGCATTGGTCTATGCCATGCAGTGTCAGGGAGGCTTTTGTGATTGGTGCTCATGGAAAGTTGATAAAACCATCAAAAGGATCTGGGTTGTGGTTCCTGCTTGTATTTTGTGGTGTATATGGACCGAAAGGAATAAGAGATGCTTTGATGGGGTCTCAATTGCCAGCCATTCTCTTAAAGCCAAATGTTTAGTTAATCTTTTTAGCTGGGTTAATCTTACCCTTGATTATAACCCTGAATCCTTTTTGGAATTTATCAGCTCCTTAGTCTTATGATAGATCTTTTGTTGATATTTTTGGGCTGATACTTTCTGTTTGTTTGTAACATTTGCATCTTCTTGATGCCTTTTGTTAATAATATTCACTTATTTCATAAAAAAAATGATATTCCATCTTAGAACTTAGAAAAAGTGTTCTAACGTGATGTCTTCAAGAGTAAAAATGGCTTGTTTAACTTAAAAACCAGTGTTGTCAAAGGCTCATTTAAGGCGCGCTTAAACTCTGAAGTTCAAAAATCTCAGGGAGGGCGCTTCACCTCGCTTAAGTTGCGCTTCAACCTAAGGCAAGGACTAAGACATGCACCTCAGTGCCCATGAGTTTTGTCGTAAATCAAGCGGTACTAAACAACAAAGACAATTGGAAAATAATGTATTAGCAGTAAAAGAAAACATTATGAATGATTTTGTTCTTGAATTACATATATCTATATACATATTTCTCCTTCATTGCACCTTTTTTTACTAAAGCCCACACTTTAAGTACTCTTTTTACTTAAAGCCCCAGCAAACCTAGAGCGCTTTTTAGAGTGTTTCGCCTTTGACAACACTGCTTAAAATATGGAAAGTGTTTTCAGATTAGTAGTTTTTGATTGAAGTCGAGTAATCCTTGTTTTGACTAGGTTCCTTTGTGAAAGTATGTAGAACAGGATCTGATCTCTGTCTTATTAATCCAGCTGTCAATATGGTGAACGTTGTAAATTTCTTCATGTTGCCCAACTACAGCCGAAGCCAAATCCATTTGGGTTTGGCAGCCAGCCCTCTAATTTTCAGAATACGAATCTGCAGCAGACAAAGTCCAACCCTTATGGTTTCGGTGTTCAGAACAACTTTCAGCCTAGAGGGTCCAACGATCTGGGGCCCAAACAGAGTCAATATAAGGTACTTTAGCCGTTACTCTCTAATTATAGCTAGTTGCTGCGGATATATAATATTTATTTACTCCCTCCATCCCGAAAAGGATGATACTTTTTGAATTTCGAGAACCAAACGAGTTGTTCTTTGACCGCGGTTTTTTCATGTCTTTTAAACATTTTGAATTGTTAATTATTGTGATTTATAGTACTTTTTATGTAGTTTTCATATATGTGAATTTTATTTCAAAAAACTTCAAGATTTTATGTACGAATTTGAGGGCAAAATTAAGAAGTTTGACTCTCGACATTCGAAAAGTATCATCCTTTTTGGGATGGAGGGAGTATTTATTTAATATAAATAAATACTATGTTTTCCCAGTACCATTTTGAGGAGACTTCACTCCATATACTCAATTTACCTGCTAATACATGATAAATGATAATGTTTCTCAAGAACCTTTAGTCCTGGACACTAGAACTCATATGATTCTGTCTTTATGTCTCAGAAGAAATGTTCACATGTTGCCAGTGTTCGATGTGGTAGTACTTTTAGAAGTTGAAGAAATGATGGTGAATCATAAAGATAAAGAATCGGAAGAATTAGAAGTGTAAAATTTACACGTCTGAGAAATTCATTTTACTAGTTTAAAGGCAGGCCTTGTATTTTGCTAAATAGGTATTAATAAGAATGTAATTTTTTTTTGGGTATACCATTTGGAAAAAGGAGTACGATTTTGGTTGAATGATGTAACAGCCCTTTTCATTTATTGAAAATGAAAAATCATTAGCAAGACGTGCTAGGTAATTCATATGCTATTTGAAGCTTTTCTTTAAAAGGCTACCTTTTGATTTCAGCGAGGGAAGAAGGTCACTGATGCTATCTTCAGACGAAAAAATCACATGAACCTAAAGTAAAGGTTGTTCAATGCAAACTCATGGAGTTGACTATTTTTTTGTATAAGTTTATGGAGCTTAATATTTATTGTTTTGTTTTTGTGGTGAGTTTTCTACTGCTAATAATTACATACTGGCGAGTCAATATATGTGTATGGTTTTGCTGGAACTTTCTGTATTATTCCTTTATCTGATTACATGACATATTTATGTGATACTAGTTATTGACTTGTGCACGAGTATGTGTAGGTTCGATTCTATCCAGTTTTCTAGGTTCTATATGAAGAATTAAAATGAATGGATAGATGATGCATATTAACCCTTTTTGTCGAAAATGGTGCATATTAACTCTGTTTATCCTCTTTTTTGTTTTTAGCCTTTCGAAAATAAGTGGACTCGTTCAACAAGTACTAACAGTTCTTCATCGCGGCAATCTGACAATCAGCCTGTAGCACCTAGTCACACGTGAGTTCTTTATGGCACAACCCTTTCTGTTTTGTGTTTAGCTTTATGGTTTAAATGGAATTAATGGTTTGGTTCTGCTACATGTGCAGCTGCACAGATTCTGACTCATGCAGACGCCAAATTATGGAAGATTTTAATAATGAGAAGCCAATGTGGTTGCTTACATGCTATGGTCATCGTAAAAAGTATGTTTCGAGATCTTATCTTCACTTGACGCACTTTGAGTTTCTCTCATGAATAAGATCTAGTGAAGATTATGCCAGTTTTGTATGGCGAGTCATCCAACTTCTTTAATTAGTATTAAGATCCCCAACCCTCTCATTTATTTTCTAATTTAAATACTCATCTAGCTTCTTAAATTATTATTGGAAGTTAACGAAATGGAAATATGAAGATCTCTAACCCTTCACTTTCATTTGCCAATTCATGTAAGTTCATCTCTTTTACTACTCAAACAACGAATCATGCATTAATAAAAAAACTAGTATAATTTGTTATTTGTGTTTTTCATCAACTATTACACCCATATTTGTTCTTCTAACTTGTAATTGACGACTTGGTAACTTGTCTTTGGAGATGACAATTTTTCAAATCTTAGACTCCTTGTCTGAGGAACTTTGGTTGGAAGTGATTGCATCTTCCTTTTCTTGCTATCCGGGTTTTACAAACTAAACCATCATACGAAGTTCCCTTGTTGCAACTCTTCTAGAGAGCGTCCTCTTAGTTTATAGTCTCTCTATTCTAAAACTAAAAAGGAAAACCAAAAGAAACAAATTTTTATTCTATGGACCCCTGTATCTGGTGGGCTTAGGTTCTTGTTCTATCTGCATTGCCTGTTTCATGATCTAGTAGATCATAGAGATTGATCAAGAACTGCAACTTCTTTTGTATGCAGCGGTCCATGTGATGTTACCGGTGATGTTAGCTATGAAGAGCTACGAGCAGCCGCATACGATGATGCAAAACGTGGACAGAGCTTGATGTCTATTGTAAGACACCACCTTTGCTGCCTTCTTTTGCTCTGTATTCTTGGCTGATATTGTTCGATGCAATTGAAAATTGTTGGTTTTATATCTGTATGTATGCCTTAAATGAAACTTGTTCTCAAAATTCAAGCAAAGAAGTTTATGTTATCGGGAAGGAAGACTTCTAAGTGAAGCAGAGTGCTTTAGATTAGTTAGAAAGAGGTCTATATTAACACGATCAAGCTTTTCCTCTTCCATGACCTGGTTGAGTTTCTTTTCTTCCTTCCTCCCCTGAAAATATGTTGAGAGGAGCGAGTTCACTTTGAGTAATGATTTCTTAATCCTGTGATATATTGGTGGTGGGTATCTAATGCAGCTTGAGTAGTAAAGTCTTGTGCTATGAATGCATAAGGAGGTAAAGAGTACATGTGTTGAGCTACCAAAGAAGTAATAACCCCTAAAGAAGCTAGAGCAAGGCCTAATTGAAAATGATGCGAATTATTGATTGTGTCATAAAGACCCTTATGTCCACGCCCCAATCGCCCCCCCGGGGGAATATGTGCATTTTTGCAGTCTGTTTTTTGGGAAGGATAGTGATGATACTTTTCATATGCTTAGTGCAAATGATAGATTTTCATAGCGCTCTTTTGATAAGGACTATCTCAGACTTTCACCCACCCTCTGTTATAATTTGCAAACAAAAAGACAGTTGCCATTTAAAAAGTAGACCATTTCTGCCCTTTGCCTCCAACTTAGCAAGCGGAATGCTTGTTGACATTTATCATCGACACATAAGCTGACACGTGGATGACATGTATGCTGACACGTAAGGCCCTAGAAAACTTGTCAGCAGAAGCTAAACCTCCAAAGCCCTCCCTTTTAGACTGTTATTTATTGTCTCAAGTTTCTCAACCCCAAGCCTCCCTTTCTACTGGCTTCATCACCTTTTCTCATTTTACTAGGTCATACTTGAACCTTCCCACTTGAGCTAGATGTATCTGCCTTTCTATCCCAAGTGGATTTTCCCGAGTGTGAGCAGGCTACAGTTCCATTGGTGCTTCCATATGAAATTCTCACCTTATCTTCGCTCACTTCTTTTACTATCCAGGGAAAAGATCATAATTGCTGTTTCAGATTTGTATAGGTTACTTTGCACCGATTTTCAGTAGACCTTTTGCTAGGGCTGGAACTGTCTTGGTGCCAATCTTTGACTATCTCATTACTTATCAGTAAACTCTATCATAGTCTTTGTCTAAAAGCATCTTATGGTCTTGCTTTAACAAACTGCTTTCTGTCGTCGTCTTAATGCAGGTTGAGAGAGAGAGGAACATGCTTAATTCTAAAGCAGCTGAATTTGAAAATCTATTGCGGAACTATGTAGCTCCATCAACTTCTGTTCCTAATGCTCAAAGTCCTTTTCCTGGTGCCGCGCCAAATGCCTCATTGAGTGCTCAAAGTCCTTTTCCTGGAACCGCGCTGAATGCCTCATTGAGTGCTCAAAGTCCTTTTCTTGGTACAACGCCGAATGCCTCATTGAGTACTCAAAGTCCTTTTCCTGGTGCCGCACCAAATGCATCTTTGAATGCTCAAAGCAGTTTTCCTCCTTCAGCCTCAAGTTTTAGTCAGTTGGGAGCTTTACTGAATACAGGGTTAGAACTGAAGCATGAATATTACCTACATTAGTGCATTTTTTGCTTCTTTGATAGGTAAACTTTAGTTATAGCAAACCAGGAACCAAGTGCTGGACATTACCATTAGGACATTTTCCTATTACAAAATCTGTTAGAAAAAGCGAGCACTTTGTTCTCATGGTTCTCAGCTCACTTCATTGACCACTAAGCCACACCCTTGGGTAAAAAAATAAGCGATTATTTTTCTCACACACGTAATTTCGACCATAAATCTGCATACCACTAGAGATTTGGCTTTTACCAACTTCTGACTACATTTTTTTTTAATTAACAGGGCATCTGCTCCACCAACTAATACATTTGGGCAACCCAGTCCCCTTGGGAACTCTGTTAAGACATCAAGTTCTTCTGGGGCAAATGCTTTTTCGTTTGGGAATGCAGGTGACATAACGCGGTTTTCGAGTGTTATCAATTCGTGATTATGTATTTTATCTAGCTCGACTTTATTTGCAGGTTCAGGTTCCTTTGGCTTCGGAAGCCAAGTCACTTCCCAGTCACATCACAGTCCTTTCACTCCCAGCAATATTTCAGCAAGTTCTGAGAGGAACCCATTTTCTACCTCAACTACCTCTCAACATTTTCCTAATCCCTCTGGCGGCCAACTTCCTATTCCTCAAGGGCATTGTTCTGCTTCAGTTGCGGCATCCCCTGTCAACAACAACTTGACGTGAGTTCCAGTAGCAGTTACTTAACTTACCATAATGATTATTTAGACTCTTGAGAATTAAAGCATCAAATATTTCGGTTTTTTCATTTTCTGTTGAAATATGAAATGGTAACTCACTGATGAGGTCCTTTTGGGTGTTCTTGTTTTGCAGGAATGCTGCATCGACCGAGGAATTCAGTGGAGATAACAGCATTTGGACGAAGAAGGAATGGAAAATTGGGGAGGTAAGCTCTTTAACATATTTCCCTTGATTTGGGCAATTTTGAATCAAGAGAGCTTATAGAAAACACTAAATATTAAAGTAAAAATTACTTTCCTTAAAGATGGAGAAGATGGTGCATCTGCAAGCATGTGTACCTATGTATTTGATTTAATGCTAGCGTAAAACAACAATATTTATAACATATTAAAGAATTCCATTGTTCTTTTTTTTTTAATTCTTGTTGCTTTTTCAGATTCCAGAGGAAGCACCCCCAGACAAATATATCTTTTAGGACTGTTTCTGGCACCTGCCTATTGAAGGTTGTCAGTGTAAATTAGATACAAAAGAAACTTCTTTTTCGTGGCGTGGTTCATTGTTGCAACAGCAGAAGAGAATGTTGGAGATAAGATGAAGTTCCTACGTCGTTATTCTTGTGGAAAGGGTCTTATATCTTCTCACTCACTTCCACAGAGAGGTCAAATATCGTTTTCTCAGCTGTTGAAAGAGTTGTAATATCATCAAGTTGTGAGCTTGTATAAGCTATCAGTTGTGTGACAAGAAAATGTGGGGTCAGATTCATTTTAGTCTGTAGGCGAAAAGAGGAAACAAGAAATTGATTAGATCAGTCGCTATATTTTTTTATTACTGTTATTTGAGAAGGTATAGTAGTGGCTTTACTACGAGTATCAAAATTTTGTTTTCTCAAGTTGTCAAAACAAGTTGAGTCAATAAATGGATGGGTCTTTGACCCGGTCAAAGTTGCTTGGGCTGAGATAAAATTGGTCAAGATGGGCTAAAATTTGGAAGATACATAGCCCAACCCGTCCAATATTTACCAAACTTTAATTAATGTGTTAGGTTTCTTCTAATGTATTAGATAATTACTAAATAAGACTTTTTTCTTTTATTATGCCATATATAACATATGAAACAAAAAAATTATTTTTAAGATATTTTTTTGGCAAAGTTATTCATGGATCCATTTTGGCAAAAAATCAGCCCATCTCTAAAGTGGTTGGACAATTAGGGTCAAGATGAACTGAGTTCAATAAATGGTCAGGTCAATAACCAATCCAACCTTGGGCGGGTCATTTGGGCTTGAGCCAAATTTGACAGCCCTACTTTCACCAACATACAATAAGCATCGGGGAAAAAAAATAAAACACTCAGTTACTAAGTGTAAGAGCTATCAAGACGCGTAATTCAGACAAGATTCACAACAAAATGATGAAAGAACCTTCATAGCTGGTAATGACAGTATCACCAGAAAACCATAATTTGTACTGAGTTTAGATTAGATCCAATGAAAGAAGAGTATGGCAATTGCAGGACTATAATATTTAGTTGCTTAACAACCTCGAATATCATAACTCCTGTCTTATAATCTTCTACTAACTCCTAGTTTGGCTGTTGGTCTATTCACCAATGCAGACCATTATAAACCTGGAAATCACCTGCTTCCAACCGGAACTAGTCTTCAATCTAGTTGGTCAACCCTAAAACAGCAGTTGAGATGTGCTCGTTTCACAGTATGGACCAAAAACACCAGAATGTTGAAAACATAGGATTTTGTTCTGGATACACAAGGCGAAGATGGAGATAATACTTCTCTTTCAACTCTAACTAGCGTTAGGAGACACTTCAGTCTTGTTGACCATCTCAGTGGTAGTTCGTGCTGAAGGAGGTACATAAATTCTTGCTCTTTTCAATATTTCAGCAACAACCCAGTGCTTGCGCTTGCTCAGTGGTCTTGATTGATCCAACTTAACCTGAAATTGGAATTTCATCCAGTACTCAACATCTTATTCACAGATGCCACCAAATCTAGCTACATTTGAGAGTTATTGATCGTAAATAAGCAAGCCGGAAGTAAACAGAATGAGTCCACGGTAAGACACAATGCAATGTACACAAAGGACGTAATTTAAAGTTCTTAAGTGCGATGACATTGAAGGATTGAAGTAAATCATCCTGACAAATCAGTTCGATAAAAGAGTTGCAAGAGAAGTATTATCTCCATCT
>MU681559.1:0-10241 GCA_026770625.1 Nicotiana glauca
CTTTACCCCCAAAATATGTATTCATTAAAGGGCTAACATATTTGGAAGTGTAACCATAGTCTGAGAAAGTATTCATACAGTTAAAACTAGTTATCAACCCAAATTCTCTCAACGAAAAAATCAATTTATCACCCTTCAAAAGAACAGAAAAGTATGCGTCAGTAGACTTTGACAACTCATATTTCATTAGAAGATGAAGGGTCTAGTTTTGCATAACTATTGGGGGCAGACCTAATAAGTAACCAAAACAAGTTTTTTTGAAAACACGTAATTGATTTGAAGAGAGTAAAGCATGAATCTGGCTAGGTATGGTAGGCTCACACAAAGTGTGAAACCTAAGAACACCATAATCAATATTTTGTTGAGCAGCGTAAGGGCAATTCTGCAAAAAAATAGAAAAAGTTGGACATTAGTATCTAGATATAAATACATGACAATAACATAATAAAACTAAATTAAGAACAGCCTATCCACACCTATATCTATAAAAAAATAAAAGCAGTTGTATATATAAGTCCAAAATGCATTATAACTGTAGTTGGAATGTAGTTATATATATCANATTTATAAACTTTCTAAGAGTCATGGCTCCAATTAAATGTAACAGTTACATAATGTAACCTTCAAAAATATAGTGTAATTGTATTTAAAATGGAGTTAAATGTAGCAGCTACACAGGTTGCAATAAAAAATCATAACTACACTTTACTGAGCACAACTACAAATCTACTACATTATAACTACAATTATAGCTGCTATGTAATCACAGTGCCAAATAAACCTACAAAATTGCGACAAACAATCTACAAAATTGAGACCAAATAACATTTTTCCAAAAAACACTTGAACACTAAAATAGCACTTGAAAACTATTTTTTTGCAACCAAAATCAATCTATAAAACAGTGCGGACAAATAAAAAATGTTTACCTTTATTGAAATTTTTTGAGGAACCAATTTTTGTGTTTTTTTTGAAGGTTTTTTCTTTGTTTGTTTTGACGATGAAGGAGACAACTTGAGTTTTTTCCCGGTTGGAACTTTGGGTGAATCTTCTACAAAATCGTCATCTACACTCATCTCTTTGCCCTTGCGCTTCAGTTGTTTTTCGACGGGTTTATCTACTGCACTAGCATCGACATCGTGCAAATGCTTGCTTCGCATTTCAGCACGGATTTGCCTAGGAGAAGACATACCTGTAGTTTTTTCACTTGCATGTGTAGAATGTGGGGTTTTGGATGGGGATTTAGGTGTTAAAACACCCAAATCAAAAGAGGGAATATCTGTCACTACAGTTTTTGATGGTTTTTTTTGGGAGTATTGGGTTTTTTCATGATTAAGGAGATGAATACAAAGTTTGAATTGGATGAAAATGGTGGGGGAAGTGAATGAACGTGATGGGAATTGTGGGTTTCTGCTATACGAAAAAGGGGGAAAGAATACTGAAGAAAAAACGTGAGTGGGGGTGGGGAGGAATTAACTATGGGTAAATCGTGGGTGGGTGGGGAATTAACTGTGGGGTGAGTGAGAAGCGGGTAAAGTGATTAATTGGAAGATTTTGTCCCTAAATGCACGCCTACATTAAATGAGAGTATAATTAAAGCCTTAATTTAAATTATGGTATATAAATTGAAAGTTGGTATGCTTAAATGTAATAAACACAAACATTAAACATGGGAGGCAATAAGGTTTGCTATATGGTATACATATGTAAAAATCCCTTAAGTTAATTCTTCAAAAAAATAATAGTTGAGGCCCACGAAACAAATTACCAAGTCCATTGGTCAATGAGGAGGGAAGGACCAGATGATTTTTTATGTTGGGCTTCACCCAATTTCTGGCATCGAAATTGTGGGCTTTTATCTTTTCGGGCCTGCCTTCGGAAGCTTTGGGTCTAGATGACGTAGGCTATGAAAATTTTGAAGAGAAATTTTTACAAACCACTATTGTTTAGTGGTTATTAGCTAGATATAGCTATCATTTACTAAATTACTCTTGATAACTATATTTTCAGTTGTTATAGAATGTGTTCAATGTATTTAAGCTATTGTATTCATGAATACAGTAGCAAAACTCGGCGTGAAATAGGGGAGTTCAGCTAACCAATGGTTGTATTCAATTGTATTCGATTATATTCGCAACCTGTATTTGTGAATATAGTAACGTAAACTGCGTAAACAATGGTCTTTTCAGCTGTTTAAAACGGTAAGTAAGTCAATTAACATGATAGACACCTAATATAACTCAACTAACTCAATTATAACATGCGCAATCTGTATTTCACGTTAAAGAAAAGATTTTTCAGCCAAAAAAAGACTACAAAACAGAACAATCTCTAGATTTTCAATCCCTCCTTTTTCTGTTGCTTTGTTCTGTAGATTTTTAAAACATGTACTCATTTTAGATGAATACATAACATATTCATAAGTACAACAATGGAAGTCTTGTAAATACAACTAAATACATCTAAAAACAAACAATGAAAGTCACTGTAATAACTATTTATCAGTAAAATACAAAAGTGTATTTGAATTACATAATTCATAAGTACAACAGTGAAAATCATTTGAATACATCCAAATATATCTAAATACATTTAAATATATCTAAATACATCTGAAAACAAACAGTGAAAGTGTTGATTCTTTCGGCAATCTCTCAAATTGGGCTTATTTTGATGTGCCATTCCGCGATTGTATTTACTGTTGAACCAACAAATACGTGTTCCACTTGAGCGTTTGTTGCAACTTGCCGTAGCCAAGAAGGCATGTTGATTGTTGCAGTTTGTTGTGTCCCTTATGTATTCTCCTAGTATATTATGAAAAAGTTCATGATGGGATTAAACGTTGATGGGCGCGGCTTGGATTTCCTTTAGATTTTGTTTGTTAGATGTAAAAATAGATTCGTGACACATCTAGTTAGGAGGATCAAGTGCAGGTAGCTAGATATTCTTTTGGGCAAACAATTTTAAAATTGAGAGAGAGATAGAATGGAGATGAATCAGTTGATAATGGAGGTTGTATTCGTGGGAAAGATAGTGGGTTGGGAGAGACAGTGGAGAGAGACCGTGGGTTTAACAAAATTGTATACAATACTGGTTTTATTGGGAGAGAGTGAATAGAAAGTATGAGAGAGAAAAATATTTCACAACGTATTTAATGACTTGACAATATGAAGTAACCATAAATAGATAATTCGCTATAAAACCCAAAAGGTAGATATAGGATATAATTTTATAAAATGATATTTCTTTATAATAAATAATATGTAAAGGTTTGTTATAGGCGGTAAAAATTCCAATTTTGAAACTGACTCGAGACCATTGGGCATATCCTTTATTTTTATTATATTGCTTTTATTTGTTTTGTTTTCTTTTGTTGTTTTCTTTTAGGATTTTTACCTACCTATACTACATATGAAACTTATTTACCATCTCTAACAAGATTTTAACTTAATTATATAGTCACATACAATTTACTAGTTATATATAAATTAGTTTTAAATGAGTTTCCCTTGATTGTAGCCTATTAATTTGGTAAATCCCGAAAAATCCTCACAATTTAGTATATACCCAGACAAACCCCAATCTTTCTAAAGGATTTTTCTCAGTATCTCTTTAAAATCAACCCTTTTTCTACATCGATCCTACAAGGGTTTTTATAGTAAAACTCAAAATTTTTTCTATCAATAACGAAGAAAGGGATTAATTTTATCGATTTGACTTCTCATAAAATTTGGAGCTTTTTTGGGCTTCGCCTTTTCTTGTTGGTGTTTCGATAGCGTGCTAGTCGTAGATGTATATTAATTATTTCACTGGATTATTCAGATTGAAATTTTCAATCATTAAATTTTGAAGGTGTTTGACTCTCCACCATTGACAGTTATTAAAAAGTTTCAAAGCTTTGAATTTAATAAATTTTTAAAAAATACTTTTTTTTAGATTGATTGTTATTGCAAATTATTGGGAATATTCTATGGAGTTTTATCTCGATTTTGAGGGTATTTGGTGAATATTAAATTTTATTTTTGCTGGATTTTCATATTGAAAATACATACAAAAGATATATTGTATCAAATTTATATGAAAATTGTATTTAAGTTTTATGATGTTGTAGTTGTATTTAACTAGATAAGAATGATGCATGAAAGTTGCAGATAAGTTGTATACTGCATAATTAGTTGTATGAAATTTATTTTTTATTATGTATATAAGTTGTTGTAGATATATCAAATTTTGTATTAAATTTGGTTTTAATTTGTATGTTGTTGTACCAAACGTTATTATTTTCTTAAAATAGGTAATTGTGACAAAGAGGGAGAATAATTGCGCTAATTATGGCTTAAAATAGGTAACACACAACTCGAAATCTTATTCATATTGAAGGACAATGTGAATTTTGTTTCCTTCGGTTACGCCCTTTTCCAAGCAAAGAATTCCCTAATTTAAAGCACTAATAAAGAATTGTATATAAATTGATATACAAAATTCGGCCAATTTTAGTAAATAAGTTTCAAATATTGTATAGGAAGGAAAAAATTCTTTTATTAGTCAATTTGATTTTTTTAAATACTGAATTTGTTTTTTAAAACCAAGTAATAAAATATGTTATTTTTACTGGGTGAAGATCCCCTCAAGTGATTTTTGGTCAAGTATTGTTCAATGAAGATATATGCCATATGTACACCCAAATAGTTCAAGGTTGAGATTCATTGATTATTAAACCACTAAATATGGTAAGATAATATTTAACAAAATAATAATACGACTTTTTAATATTAACGACAGCCGTTTATATGGCCTGCCATGCCATTTTTCTCACTCTTGAAGCTGCACATACACACCCCCATGATATCATGGTAAAACCTAAATATATGTCTTGTTTTGAATTTACTTTACTATTCCCCGGTTCACAATAAGTGACAAATTTTCTTTTAACACGTTCATTAAAAAAATACTAAATTCTATCCAAAAATACTTAGTATGACTAAATTATTCTTATTGAATATTGGTCATATATTTATAGTGAAGAGTGAGAAAACTTTTTAGGGATATACACATAAGGGTAAAAGAATAAAAAAAATTAAATTTTTTCTTGATTACATAACTTGACACTTATTTTGGACCAAAATAAAAAAGTAAACTGGTAACTTATTATGAATCGGAGGGAGTATTATAATTATAATTTCTTATTTTTTGAATAGGTCTTTTCATCTTTTCGATTATTTATTTATTTATTTATTGACAAATAACACATTGAAAACTAACTACCATTTATTTCATGGTGACAAAAAAGCTTTTGATTAATGAGATTTATTTGAGTTGTTTAAATTTCATAATTATTACATAATATTTATATGTTAATAAATGCACACATTAAAAAATAATAACAGACTTCATTAATATATATACGATGAGGAAGAGAATAAGAAATCCGTGCATGTGCAAAAGTACAAACAAAAAGGTTCATATGCAAATAATAGAAATTAAGTTAAAAAATATTTAATAAAAAATATATTAAAATATATATTATTATTATTGTCAGCAGTTATTCGAATATAGTTCTTATAATTATTCTAGATACTTTTTATTACTAATAAAGCATATGGAAAAAATACACCTGGTGGGCCCCATGTGAAGCTTTAAGAGAGAAAAAATGGCAGTTGACGTTGCCTTTAGTGTTGAATTTTCTATTTCTTTTTAAAAATATTGTCTTACCATTTTTAGTTGTTTAATAACCATATGAATCTCAGCCTTCAATTATTTGATTGTACACATGGCATGTATCGATAACTGCATTGAACAGTACATGACTAAATATCACTGGAGGGGATCTCCATCCATTTTTACTTTGAGATGGTTTGAATTTTAATTAGGTTCATATTTTTCAATTTTTATTAAACATTCTTCATCATAATTGAATCAGCCTGTATTTGAACCAAACTAATTTAGGTTGAAATTACCACCATTATACAAAAGCATGTGATTCCATTATTTTTGAGTGAATCATTCAAATGAGGTAAGCGGTGTTTAAGAAAACTCGAAAAATCAAATCAAATTGAAAAAATGAATCAGTATGACTTAAAATACCGACATGTATTTGGTCTAATACAATTGTTACAGGAATCCATTTTTGGGTATCTTAATCTTAATGCTTGATTATAATATAAGTATGTCATGCGTCAAGAAAAAATCGATCGAATAGACCGAACATATTTGATTTAGTTTTCTTTGTAATGAAAGTAAAACTGTATACGGTAGAAATTGAGGCTACCCGATTTCATTCTTTGGTCGAGATAGAAATGTCGTGTCAAAGAGCTAGGACGTCGAGTCTAGACCAATGTCGACATCAATTGCGGCCAGAAAGAGGCAGACTTCGAGTGACATCGGCATAGATTGATAACGAAATATGCGAGATATCCACGATTGGTCGAAGTTCATAGCGTGAATCTCGGAACGAATCAATCTACATCGGTTAATTAGATGTTAATACGATTTCCTACTGTAATTAGAAGTGTACCTTATTTAGAACTCCTCTATTATATAAAGAGGAATCCCATTCATTTGTAAGACTCATCATTGTTCACTGATAAGAATATGTATACACTCATTACTTTGCTGCTATTTTACTTGTTGTTCATCAGAGTTGTTTTATCGTTTACTGTTCTTACTATCCCACCTCGAGGCTATCCCAACTCGAGGTCGAGACCTGGCTAGCATATTGGTTTGATTTATTTTATTCTCTATTTTTTTTCTTGCTCATCAATTGGTATTGGATGAAATCACATATCCTTAAAACCACAATATAAGTTTAGTTGTTATCCGAATTTGAGGGTAAACATAAACCAACCAAACCATTAACACCCTTATCAGAGACTAGTCTAAAATAGATAGTATCTATGTCAAAGAGATATCTCTTTGATCCGATGTAGAAGCTTTTTACAGATTCCGATTGGCCCGAAATTTTGTAATTCAATAAGAAACTCAAGAACACAGTGATCCTCAACATCTATAGAACAATTCAAAGTAGGAGAGTGATCACGCCCAACTATGCCTTATAAAAAGGCCAAAGCGGCCGCTGCAAATATATTCCTGTTAACAAGTCCGGAGTCGAATCCCACAGGGAATTAACCTATCAATCACTGCTATTGGACTCACAGAAACTCACGTATTCAATCTTCGAAGAAATTTGAGTAACAAATTGGATGTTTATTAACTAAATATTAAAAATGTAGTTATTAAGGACTAACTATAAACGGTTCATAAGCAAGAATGGGAATGATCTTAAGGTTCTGAATTTCCTTGTTGTCGGAATCCTTTCCGCTATGTTTGCTATAAAATTGCCTAAGTCTTCTCTATCGATCATGAGCACACTAACTGTCGTAACTCTCTCCCGAGTAATTACAACAATATACTAGACATATTCTCCTGAATTATGCTAGCTAGATTTTAAGTACAACTCACTTAGATCGCATCCAAGGTTTCGTTATCCCTAATCCCACCTTTAAACCCTTCGTATTGATCCCTCATATACGTTAGGAGTGTTGATGTTCAACAACTACCTAAATATGTACTTTCTTCCATGTACACTAAATAGGAACAACTAATTGAGGGCTCTTGAACCAACAACAATAAGCATATAGTTGAACAAATAGAGATAATACTACGGCAAATCTATATTAACATAACGAGAAAATCATCCTTCAACAGGTTCCATCAAACCCTAGATTATGAGTTTAGCTACTCATACTCATAGAACAAATATCCAAAGTAATTTGCATAATTAAATTATAGAGTAAGGATAAAGAAATGTAGAAATCAATATTTTCAACTCCCAAGTAGTGTACCATAAGCTATTCTTGCCTCCGGTTGCAAAATTCCTTCAAAGTGGCGTTTCAACTGTCTCAACGCCCACAAGGCTCTATGCTCCAACTCTACCTGTAAATGACACGCCTTCCTAAATACCAACTTGTATGGAGACATGCCGATTGGAGTTTTGAAAGCGGTTCGATAAGCCCAAAGTACGTCATCTAACTTCCTCGCCCAATTTGTTCTAGTAGCATTCACAGTCTTAGTGAACACACTCTTTATTTCTCTGTTCGAGACTTTCACTTGCCCGCTTGTTTGTGGATGATATGGGGTGGCCACCTTGTGGCGTACATCATACTTCTCCAATAACTTTGCGAAGTCTCAATTACAAAAGTGAGTGCCTCTGTCACTAATTATTGCCCTTGGGGTGCCAAATCAGGTGAATAAGTTCTTTCCCAAAAAACCAATTACCCCTTTTGCATCATTTGTAGGGGGTGTTGCAGCTTTAATCCATTTAGACACGTAGTCCACAACGACTAGTATGTATTTGTTGCCATATGAGCTGATGAAAGTTCCCATGAAATCTATGCCATATACATCAAACACTTCTACCTCCTAAATTGGGTTCATAGGCATCTCATGCCGGCGGGAAATATTCCCGGTTCTTTGGCATTCATCACAACCCTTTATCCATAGATGTGCATCTTTGAACAGTGTCGGCCAATACAACCCCGACTCCAAGACTTTCCCAGTTGTCCTCACTCCCCTGAAGTGCCCACCATATTGTTATGCCTGACAAGCCTGCAAAATAGAAGACTAGTCTATCTCGGGGATACAACTCCGGATCATGTTATCAACACAAATCCTGAATAGATAAGGCTCATCCTAATAATACATGCGACAATCACAAAAGTACTTTTTCTTTTGAACAGAGTAGAGGTCATAAGGAACAATACCGTTCGCCAGGTAGTTTTCAATGTTTGCATACCATGGCTCTTCCTCGAGACTCGCGGCTAGTAGTTGTTCATCTGGAAAAGTTTCCAGAATCTACCTCAACCTTATTTTCATCTCCTTCCAGCCTAGACAAATGATCAGCTACTTGGTTCTACATTCCCTTTCTGTGACGAATCTCAAAATTAAATTCTTGCAGCAATAGTATCCAACAAATCAGGCGCGATTTTGACTCATTCTTCTCGATCAAGTACCTGAATGCAGCATGGTCAGTATAAATAATTACCTTCGAGCCTATTAGGTAATACCAAAACTTTTCAAATGTGAACACAACTGCCAGCATCTCCTTCTTGGGCACAGTGTAATTTAGCTGGGCCCCACTCAACGTTCTACTTGCGCAGTATATTAGATGCATGATTTTATCTTTTCACTGCCCAAGAACTGCTCCCACAACATAGTCACTAGCATCACACATCAGCTCAAATGGTTGCTCCCAGTCGGGGGAAACTATGATAGGTGTTGTTACCAGTCTCTTCTTTAATTCCTCAAAAGCTACCATGCAGTCATCAGAAAACACAAAAGGGTGATCTTTTTCAAGCAATTTACATAAGGGGTTATCAATTTTGGAAAAAACTTTTATAAACTTTCTATAGAAATTGGCGTGCCTAAGAAAACTTCTGATTACTTTGACGGAGGTGGGTGGTGGAAGCTTTTCTATCACACAACCTTTGCACGATCAACCTCAATAACTTTACTTGACACTAGGTGCCACATGACTATACGTTCATGTACCATGAAAACCTCTATTTTCTTATCTACTATATCTGTGAAGATGGTCATTATGCACCTTTGGATGTGGTGGGTGCGTTGCATAAGCAAAACAACATTCTCCGAAAGGCATAGATACCATAAGGGTAGGTGAACGACGTGTTTTCTCTATGCTCTAGGGCAATGGAAATCTGATTATACCCCGAGTACCCATACAGAAAGCAAAAGTGAGACCTCCCTACCAATCTATCTAGTATTTGATCAATGACTGGCAGTGGGAAATGGTCCTTCCTGGTAGACAAGTTCAATTCCAGTAATCCATACAGATTCGCCAACCTGTGACTGTTCGTGTAGAGATCAATTCATTCTTCTCATTTTCACTACCGTCATACCTCCATTTTTTGGTACACACTGAACTAGGCTAACCCAGTTGCTGTCAGAGATGGGGAATATGATTCCCACATCGAACCACTTGATCACTTCTTTCTTTACCTCTTCTTTGATATTGGGGTTCAGCCTTCTTTGATGTTCTCTAGAAGGTTTGTGACCATCTTCCAATAGAAGCTTATGCATATAGAAGGCTGGGTTGATCCCCTTAATGTCTGCAATGGTCCACCCAATTGCAGTCTTGCACTTAGTCAGTACTGTCACACCTCTTTTTACGGCGCTTACACCCCGGAGAAAGGGGATATATATATAAGCGTAAAAAGAGTTTTTCC
>MU681560.1:9297-32968 GCA_026770625.1 Nicotiana glauca
TTTATCTGTCGTTGATTATTGTTGTTTCATCATTTAATGTGCTAAGTGGTTAGTTTCAGCTTTGCATTGTGTTATTTCGAGATTTCTTACTTTCAGTCATTATATATGTCTATTACCACTGAGTTGGAAGTACTCACTTTACTCCCTGCACCATGTGTGCAGATCCAGGTATACCGGGAGTTTAGCTAAGCTTTTGCTGATTTTAGAGTTTATCCGGAGTTGTCGAGGTAGCTGCCTGACGTCCGCAGGGCCCGACTCCTCCCCTATCCCTTTTATTATCTTTTTGTAGTTTTGAGACATTGTATTATTTTGAGTCTTGTCACACTGTATTGTTAGAGGCTCTAGACTCATGACCTCCAGGTCTTTGGGTGTATATTCCGTGTTATCGTGATATTCAGTTTGGTTTCTATATATATATCATTTAAAACTTTTAGTGTTATTGTTAATTAATGATATTCAAATAACTGGTTTTGAGCTTCATGCTCGGGTTGAGAGTGTAAATGGTCGGGTTTGCCTAGCAATTGTGTTGGGCGCCATCACGACCGGGATTGGGGTCGTGACACCGCAAGTGCATGTCACGGTCATTAGAGTTGGTATCCACATCCGATAGGTTTCTACTTTGTAGTAATTCTTCTTGTTATGAATCATCCTTTTCCTTCGTCTTTTATTCTATTCCTTTTTCTTGTTCACTCCTTCTTCCTAAGTCTGTCTGGTCAGAGCAAGTGAGAAATGACTCCAAAATTTGCCATCAACTTTCCAATTATACAAGACGAGATATGGCTAGTACATCAAGGTGGCATAAGTCAGGAAAGAACAACTAGGGCATTGAACTGGTAATAACCAACATGCTTTGAGATCCATGCAAAATACAAAGGTTTGGTTCATATCAGTTCATGGAGAATGAGAAATATGGAGGATGTTGGGTGAATGGATCAAAGGTATATTCTGTGATAAGATGGATGAAAAGTTTGGGCCAGCGATAAGAAAGATATTCCAAGCAGAAATCAAAGGTTATAGAACTCAAGGCCAAGGCCAGTGGTTTAAATCAGGAAAGAGCGATATGCGCGCTAAAGTTAGTAAGAATCAATATGCTTTGGGAATCAGACAAAACACAAATGGTTGGTAGATATCGGTCCAGGGGCAATGCAACAAATCAAAGATATTTGGGTGCAAACGAAGAGAGGTATTTTCTGAGTTAAGGTTTATAAAGGATGTGCCTAGTCAAGGAATTAGCAGGGTCCTCGAGTGGAAATCAATTGTCATGAAAGATATTGGGGTCAGATAAGAAGACTAAAAGTGAAAAGCAATAATTAGGAATCCTGCAGTCAAGGACCAGAGAAGGTCGGAAATTTTCAACCAAGCCAGTCAAACAAAATGGAGTACATAAAGGAGCGAAGAAAAAATCATCTCCAGCAAGAGCATCACAACCAACCACCGCATTTTAAACTAACGATATTTTTCTTTGATTGAAACAGGGACAGAAAATCTCGATTGTTTCAGAGGAACCCACCGTAAGGAAAGGGAAATACCAAAAAATAACAGGAAATACAATTCAAGGTTCAAGGGAGAGCAAGACAACTCAAGGGAAAGCAGTTTCGCAGAAAGACAATTAAAAGTTTCAAGGGAAAATGGTTCAAGATGCAAGGGAAAACAATGTAAAGTAACAAAAGAAGACATTTTAAAGTTTTGAAGTCAGGAGCCCGCCTGGAGAACGGAGGCGTACCTTTTAAAGTTTTGTACATTTTAAAGTTTTGAAGTCAGGAGCCCGCCTGGAGAACGGAGGCATACCTTTTTAAGTTTTGAAGTCAGGAGCCCGCCTGGAGAATGAAGGCATACCTTTTAAAGTTTTGAAGTCAGGAGCACGCTTGAAGAACGGAGGCGTACCTTTTAAAGTTTTGAAGTCAGGAGCCCGCCTGGAGAACAGAGGCGCACCTTTAGTTTTGAAGTCAGGAGCCCGCCTGGAGAACAGAGGCGTACATTTTAAGTTTTGAAGTCAGGAGCCCGCCTGGAGAATGGAGGCGTACCTTTTAAATTTTTGAAGTCAGGAGCCCGCCTGGAGAACAGAGGCGTACCTTTTAAAGTTTTGAAGTCAGGAGCCTGCCTGGAGTACGGACACGTACCTTTAAAGTTTTGAAGTCAGGAGCACACCTGGAGAACGAAGGCATACCTTTTAAATTTTTGAAGTCAAGAGCCCGCCTGGGAACGAAGGCGTACTTTTAAAGTTTTGAAGTCAGGAGCCCGCCTGGAGAACGGAGGCGTACCTTTTAAGTTTTGAAGTTAGGAGCCCGCCTGGAGAACGGAGGCGTACCTTTTAAGTTTTCAAGTCAGGAGCCCGCCTGGAGAACGGAGGCGTACCTTTTAAGTTTTGAAGTCAGGAGCCCGCCTGGAGAACGGAGGCGTACCTTTTAAAGTTTTGAAGTCAGGAGCCCGCCTGGAGAACAGAGGTGTAACTTTCATGATCAAGAAGTCAGGAGCCCGTCTGGAGAGCAGAGGAAGAAGACAATGATCAAGAGAAGACATTTAAAGGATCAGCAATTAGGTGCCCGCCCGAAGAAAAGGGAGAACATCTCAAGAAGTCGGTGCAAAGCGACAACAATGGATTTCACCAAGAGAATACAAGACAACAAGGCAACAAGAAACACAAGATCAAGTTTGAAGGTCTAGATAGGATTTTTGTAATTCATAGCCTAGTCTAGCTTCTTTATTTTTCTTTTGGCATGGTGTAATAAGGGGATCAGCAAGTAGCAGCAACAGCAACAGCAAACACAATTTCATGGTAGTCCTAGCTACAAAAAATTCTGAACTACACGTGGTCTGATTCCTTTATAGCCAAGGATATGTAGGCAGCTCAGATACCAGGGCTCGGTCACATTCCCATTTTCTCTTAGTTTTGGTCTCTTTAAATAAGAGTCAGGTCAAAAAACCTGTCTAGTCATTCTTTGTCTGAAAACTCTTCGCATTTCCAGTTAAAGAGGGGCAGCTGTTGACATGTGATTTTTTACCCTCCCCAATATTTTTATATTTTTAGCATGTAGATATTTAATTTAGGCCTAATATAGATATTTCAATTCATTTTGACTATTTTACTTAATTTTATAAAAATTACAAAAAAAAAAATATTTTAGTTTATCTATTTTTCATAAATTTTAAAAAATAATAATATAAAAAATAGTACCTTATTTTTATATAATTTCGAAAATACAAAAATAGTTTCATGTTTAGTTTAATAAATTAAGATTAGATTTGGCATTTATTTCAAATCATAAAAAAAACAAAAAAATATATATATTGCACTGCATTTATGATTTTATTTTATATTTCTTAGATTAATTAAGTTGTTGTTTAACAAAAATAGAAAAGATAATAAAAGTAGTCGTGTTGCATTTTAATTTTTGAATTTTGGCAATTTTCTTTTAATTTGGTTTTTAATTAGTTGCAATAATTTATGGTTAATTACTTTAATTTTCTAGGATAATTTGGGGATAGAAATTAATTTAGATTTTATTTTTAAAAAAAAATAAATAAAAAGGAGTCTTACCTAACTAATTAGGAAGTTTCTAGAGTGGTGGGGTTGGGAGTGCATTATAATAAAGAAAGAGATTTGAGTGGAGTCAAATAAAAACTGGGAAAGAGATATTTGTGAATAGGTAATTCATCTACCTATTTAAAAAGAGAAAAACACACGAAAATGGACACACAAAAAAAAATAAACTGAAGGCAGGCTAGAGATATACACTCTATATGCACTGGAAATACTGGGTATACACAAGATATACTCTCAATATACACTAAAAAGAAGAAAAATTTCGGACCCCCAACCTTACCAAGAAAACCATAGTTATCTCCCTTAGTGGTTTCTTTATTGGAGTGGGAAAAAAGGGTCAAGACACTTTGAGAGGAGGAGAGGATTTTGGGAGAAAGAGAAATGGAGTGTGGGATAATTTTTAAAAAGGGGGACCTCCCCATTCTGAGGGGTTCAAAAAAA
This sequence comes from Nicotiana glauca, assembly GCA_026770625.1. Classification (NCBI taxonomy): domain Eukaryota; kingdom Viridiplantae; phylum Streptophyta; class Magnoliopsida; order Solanales; family Solanaceae; genus Nicotiana; species Nicotiana glauca. The sequence goes on from MU681560.1 coordinate 13,283, forward strand.
TAGAGAGAAAAAAAAAGGGGGGATGACTTCTTCTTAAGGGAGACGGGGGTATACACTATGTATACTCTAGATATACACTCTATATACATTGAGCAACCAAAAACGACCAACACGCACACACAAGAAGATAAACCCCCAACAGCTATGAAATAGCTCAAAAAACTTAGTAGAATATGCAGCAACTCTCCTCCCCAAACCAGCCATGAAATTCACCTCAAAAATACCTTTAAACTAGCTCAAAAATAGTAATATTTCACAGCCGAACCCAATTGGAAAATATAGCAACAAGCGCCATTAAAATCATCGTAATCCTTTCCAAGGCAGCGTGTAATTGGGTTTGAGCCAGATTCAATTTGACATCGAGGTTCCGGCATGGCTTTCAGTTGGCGGGACCGCTCACTTTCAGCTTCGTTAGAGGCTCCTCTTTGTATATTTGTTGGAACCTCTTGCAAATATTGAAATTTAATCGAAAGGTCCATTTTTAATCTTTGTTTTTGTCAATATAATAGTAGATCCGTTGTGACTTTTGTTATATTCTATGCCTATTCCTATGGTCAGGTAGATGTTTTCTAGTTTGGATTTGCTTATTAAATTTGCTTTATTGAGTTTCAACTTGAATTCATTATGTGACTATTAAGTAATTTGCTTGTTTTGATTAAGTTTAAAATTAAATAGTGATGACCATGTGATTAGTTGGAAATTTATGGTGGACTGTGAATATTTAGTAACTACAATTTTAGTTGTTCTTTGTTTTCTTTATCACGTGGTAACGAATTAATGCTTTTGCTGTAAATGTCATAAGTTTTTTTATAGAAGTTTTAATCAAGTACATTTCTTTTGCTTATTGTTTGAATATTTTAGTTGAAATCATGTTGCAACAAGTTTATTACTGGTTAAAATAGATCTTTGATATACTGCACTAGGCTTCATTAGATTTGAATGTTTGGGCCTAAGTTTGGTTTAGGGACGACAGATGCTGAAAATAATTTTGATGAAAAGATAAAGAAATTTGGCCCAAAAGAATTATGTCTAGCCCACCTCTTTTAAGTAAAATAAGCAACTTTTGAACACCGTAGTCTGCCTTAGTTAAGTAAAAGCTTGTAAAATAAGTTGAAGTGTGTCGTGCTAAATAAAATCACAAATGCGTGGCCCTCATAATTATTTCTTTTTAAATACCTAGAATTCGAGGCGTGCCATTTAACGAATTTTCATGGCTCTCTCAAAGTTAACAACGCGTTAGTTATTTTAGGCGCGTTATTTAATAATATTACCTTCTTAAACTCGGGTGCACATTTATGTGACCCAAATTCAAATCTCAACGATGTTAAAATATGTCAAAAATTACGGGCGCATTTATGTGACGTGGTTCGAGACGTATTTTAATAACGTTGCAATTTTTTTCTAAAAAGTGAATAAAAGCGGTTAAAAAGTTACAATTTGCACATTAGTTCATAATTATTTAAAATCGAATAATTAAGCCGAATATAACAGTTGAGCGACCGTGCTAGAACCACGAAATTCGGGAATGCCTAACACCTTCTCCCGGTTTAATATAATTCCTTACTCAGATTTCTGGTGCGCGGACTGTTAAAAAGAGTCATTCTTTTCCTCGATTCGGGATTTGAATCGGTGACTTGGGACACCATAAATCTCCCAAGTGGCGAATCTAAATTCTTTAAATAAATAAATCCTGTTTCGATTGTCACTTCAAGTTAGAAATAACTCCCTTTATTATACCCTTCCGGGGGTGTGGTGGAATAAGGAGGGGTGACAACAATCATCAAAAATAATGTTTTCAAACATAAAATCAATTAGTACTAGAAAAGGGATGGAAGAAATGATCAATGTCGTGCTCCCGTGTGTTACTCTTTCGTTCTCCTCTCAAAGTCCCTCCCGCCCTCAAAATTGGTTTTGGTTGGCTTTTATATTAGTTGAGGAAGTCTTGGGGTTAAAATAATCGAGTCCTAGTCGAAACATGACAACTTTACGTTCCGAGCGTCCACGCTGCCCCTAGCGCATAAAATATTTCGATTTTGTAAATTGTGTGACAACCAGCGCCCTACACTAGCTGTGGCCTCAAATTTCACTTTTTGCTTTTTCTTCCCAATTTTGCTCCAATTCGCGTTATTTCGTCCCAAATTGCATCTGAATGATTCATGTTGAATTTTTGTTTAAGATGAAATAGTCTTAAAATGAGAGTGAATGAGAAATGGGATTTAGATTTGGATTTGGTCAAATGATCGATCGATTGATTAATTTTTTAGACCAAATTTATTTGTTAATAGTGAATATTAACGTGATATAATCCGTGTTTGTAACGGATGTCTTCCAATCTGTGTATCGTGTTGCACCAACAAGCAACAAGCTGCCTTGTGCACCTCCCACCGTGGCCAAGTGTTCCTCCGACCGAGCAAGTATTCATTCCACCATGTAACTGCTTCCTCCATGATAGCCTAGTGCTTCTTCCACCATGAAAGGGGCGAATTTCTCTCAAATGACTGCTATAAATAGAGCAGCAGTTGGAAAGAAAGAGACACACCGGAAAAAACACTCGAGATACACTCGATATACACTCTGTATACACTCAATATACACTATGTATACAGATATATACTCTGTATACACTCGATATACACTCTGTATACAGATATACACTCGGTATACACTCAGTATACACTGGAAAAACGAATTGCAATCTGATATCCTCTTTAGTAAGAATTCAACATCGGCTATACATTGCATTCCTTCCACTCAGAATTTCCATTCGACTTCTGAGTTGTCCTCCTTTATTCTGCATTATTTTTAACTACAAACAAGGCATCCGTAAATGTGATTTGCTACCGAACTTTGTGTTCGCTGAAACACTGGGGTTTGAAGTATCGCTACACCAGTGTATAATTCGTTCTATCTTGGGAGGAAATAATCCATAACCTTAGGTACTAGGAGGGGATTAAATTCCTTAAGGAAACACTGTGAATTCAGTGGGCTCAAATTAATTACTGCTTTATTTATATTTACGTTTATACACTAACGTTTTATTTTCCAAAATTATTATTTACAAATACAGGATAATAACCAAGGATCCAACAATTCCTACACATAGAAATACCATAAATGAGCACAAGTCATCATATTAAACATCTCAAATCATCAAGACATGAGCCAAATGCATATATATATATATATATATATATATATATATATATATAAAAACATACACTTTAAGCCGATTATCAATGTGCTGGTGGGAGGTAATAGATACCCAATGAATTAATCAATCGAGGTGCGCTTCAAGAAGTGACGGAGTTAAGAATTCTGATAAGGGGAATAAAAAATTCAAAGTTGTCACGCTTGGAACTTAATTAAATTTGTATTTTTCTTATGTTAAGGGAATTCAGAATTTTATATATGCATAAAAAGTGTTGTTTTACCTTATGCAGTATAACTATTTCACGAAGGAGATTCAATTAAATCCCCTTGATCACATGTGGCTCCACCACTAGAGCCAAGTACTACCGTCATAAAAAAAATAATTGTGATTAACAAGTTGGAGATATTATTCAAATTGTTGCTTAAAAGATAAAGAGAAGTTTGTCTTTTCTTCTTTGGTAACGGCAGGGTTTGCAAAACACTCCCATGCCTTGAATGATTCTGCACAATAAGAATAAATTACCTAACATTTTTCTTTTTACCAAAGCTACGAGAAATCACCTGCATAAATACAAGAACAAAGAAAGCCATAGACATGGAGGAAATTATGGGGGAGATTTTAGTTGTGCCATTTTTTGGACAAGGCCATGTTTTCCCATTAAGGGAGCTTTGCAAGAAACTTTCCTCTTTCCGTTTCAAAACTACACTCATCTTTTCTTCTGATATCTCCTCCTCCTTTCTCCGCCACCCATTCGTCAACGTCGCCGCCGTTGACGCCCCATTACCACCGCCTCCTAAACCTGGAAAATTTGATCCTCAGCCTCTTATGTTGCATTTCAAGCAAATGAGACAAGGTATGGAAACTATGTTAACAACCAGAGTCAAAAACAAGTGTGCAACTTCAGTTGTTTGTGCCATAGTTGATACCATGATGTTGTCACATATTGAAGATATTTTCACCAAATTTCAGGTACAACTTTAGAAAGGGACTAATATGCTTGCCCTCTTTTCAATGGTTTCTTTAATAGTTAAACATTAATTACAGTAAAAATATATACTCTCTCCGATATAAGTTTTTTTGGCAATAACCTTCCTTTTTTTCTTAAACTACGTGCTTATCACTTTGCCACATAAATTAAAATAGAACAAATATATACTCCATTTAACATGAGTAACTATAATCAGAGGCGGAGCCAGGATTTCGAGTTTATGGATTCGGGATTTTAATCGTCTTAAGTTATTGGGTTCTAAATTAAGAATTTATACATATTTTAAGATAAATATAGGTTTGAACGAAAGCTACTGGGTTCGGCCGCTGGCCGCACTCTAGCTTCGCCCCTGACTATAACTTTATGCATGTAATATTTGAATTCAAAATTTACAGGAATGGCACTATTATGCCGGTCCTCTCAGGCACACTTAGTTTGCAAATGAAGTGTGTAATGTTAGATGAAAATATTATTAATATAATGCTTAAATAGATTAGAATTGTATTAAAACCTCAAATTGGTTGAAAATTTGCTCCACGAGCTTGTCTTAAACACATTGTAAATATCGGATAGAAATAAAGTTTAATGCATGTGAATACATTTTTCAAAAAAAAAAAAAAAAAAGTGAGTGCAAAGTGGTTGGGCAGCTTAAACTACTACCCAGCCTAGTTAGTTTCTAAGCTCAGACTGAAGGTTGGGGCTGATGTCCAACATTCAGTGTTTGTGTATTGTACATAACTCCAATTTTGATAATAAAATCTAACTAATTACACACACACACAAAAATGTCAAATATATATCACTTTAAGACGTGAAGTAAATAAGGTAAAGTTTAAAAGCAACATAATAATCAAAGATGATCTCATATCCATGAATTAATTACCACTGCAGGTACCTATTGTGGGTTTCTTCACTTGTGGCGCAGCTTGCCTTGCCATGGATTATGCGGCTTGGAAAGCCGATGTAGAATGCATCAAACCGGGTGAAACCCGGTTTTTCCCCGAATTACTCTATGAAATGGCCATGGATTACGTTGATATAGTAAGGACATCACTTGGTTCTGAGATTTCACGTACGAAGAAGAAATCATTTCCGACACAACCTGGTGACGAACCACTATGGGTGGAAGAGGTAATGTTACTTGTTCAAAATAGTTGCCAATTTTTCTTGGAATATTATTCAAAGGTCATGTTTACACACATACTACTATTTTGTGTAATGGTGTTACATAAAATAGAATTAAGAGATTGACTGTATTATTTCCCAAATTATATACTCCATCCGTTTCAATTTATGTGAACCTGTTTAACTGGACACGGAGTTTAAGAAAAATTGAAGACTTTTGGAATTTGTGGTACTAAACAAGTCAAAAAGTGGTCCAGCGTATTTGTGTGGTTATAAAAGGTTCTCATTAAAGGTAAAATTGTAAGTTTAAGGTAAATTATTTCCAAATTTAAAAAGGAGTCATTTTTTTTAGGAACGAACCAAAAAAGAAATAAGATTATATAATTGGAACGGATAGAGTAATATATATCTCTAAAAGAAAAGTTGTTTTTACGTCTCAAATCTTTTTTTTTTCCTCCAAACAGGTAAAGGTTACACTTGCAATTCTTGTTAACACGTTCGTTGAACTGGAGCAACCATTCTTGGAATATTTAGCAAAACAAACAGGACTTCCAATTTGGGGCGTTGGGCCTATGTTGCCAGAAAAATTCTGGACACTCACTGCCTCAAAATCCCTTCTTCGCGATCGCGACATTAGAACAAATTTGAGTCACAAAACAAATTATTCAGAAGATGAAGTAGTCAATTGGCTAGACTCGAAGTCTCCTAGTTCAATCATTTACATTTCCTTTGGTAGTGATGTTGTGCCCACCTTGGAAGAACATGAAGAAATAGCAAAGGCACTAGAAGAGAGTTCAAGGCAAAATTTCATATGGGTAATCTCCAAAAATCAAGATTATTATCCTAATGCCTTGGAAACTCAAGTTGGGAAAAGGGGTTTGATAATAAATGGATGGGCACCTCAATTATTGATACTAAGTCAATCGTCGACAGGTGGATTCTTAACTCATTGCGGATGGAGTTCGACTATAAAAGCGATTGGACAAGGGGTACCTTTATTGGCATGGCCTATTAGAGGTGACCAATTTTATAATGCAAAGTTGATAGTGTGTTATCTCAAAATTGGTCACATGGTATCATCAATTGGAGAAAATATTGGGTTGAAAAGGGTTAAGAAGGAAGAAATAATACAAGGGGTCCAGAGATTAATGGAGGATAAACAAGTACATAATCGAGTGAAGGATTTAAGTGAAAAATTTAGACATGGTTTTCCAATTAGTTCAGCAGCTTCTTTGCATGATTTCAAGGATTTTATTATGCAAGCAAAGTGAAGGGTGGAAGATGTTGAGGGTTTTGTCTGTGCTCTAGAGTAAGATATAAATCTTCAATTGATCTCTTAAGCCAGCATTGAACCTAAATAGTCATAATTCTTTGTTATCGATCGACATTTATATTATCGTTTTTGCTAGCAAATTGTCTCGTATTTGCTACTTATAAGTTCTTTGAGAAAGAAGGTCCATATATGTATACCTTCATTTCTGATTATGATTTAAAATTATCCTCGTATTGAAGCTCTATATATTAAAGCTCAATGATAAAAATAATCAAACTAGAGTAATATGTATCAAAAGTTGCTCCATTTCAAGTAACAAGTTTGACCATTAATTTTTCTTCTATTTATGAGCTTATGTCTTTTTATCTTATGCAAATGCTCTATGTTCATGTTGGTTTCTTATCAATTTATTTATATCTCACTCTTAGCCCAAAAAACAATCCTTGTGCATAAAAATTGACCACCTCATTAGGATTCTCGGGAATACAAGACGATCCTTATTAAAATCAAGTTAAAAAAAAAAAAGACTTCATTTTTTTCATTATTCCTCTATAAAAGATCGTTTTGTCATACTATTCAATAAACGTTGGCATAATACGCATGAATTTCAGTGTTGTAGATGTGTACTGCATGTGATGCGAGAGGTGTACACGTACCTTAAGGATATAAAGTTGGAGAAAATGACAAAGTAGTAAAAATAGAAAAAGAGAGTACCATGCGTGAGGTAACCGAATTTATTACTGAAAATGAGCTAAGAAAAGGTGCAGTGATAAATGGAAGAGGAATATAGAGTGCATCTTGATTTTGTCGAAAATATATTACTCCCTCCGTTCCAATTTATCTGAACATGTTTGACTCTGCACGGAGTTTAAAAAAAAATACTTTTAAAAATTTGTGTCCTAAACAAGTCAAAAAGGGGTTCAGAATATTTATGTGGTTATAAAAAACTTATCATTAAGGATAGAATTGAAAATTTAAGCTAAATTGTTTTCAAATTTAAAAAATGATCATTTTTTTTGGAACGGACTAAAAAGAAAATAGGTTGGAACTGAGGGGTACAAATTTGAAGCTCTCCATTATACTCATAATTCCCAAAATTACTACTCGTTAAAAAAAGTTACATCTTTTGCATTTTCTCTGTTCTCTCAAACAAGGTCAAAATTAAATCCATAAAATAAAAATCCAAAGTAAGGCACAACAGAAATTTTAAATTTTAAATTATTTTGAATTTTTTTCAGTATAAGGAATTAAATATATTTTCTTGCAATCTTAATAGATCCAGTGAAAGATAAAACATAATGAAAGAAGACGAAAAATTTATACGAGCGACACCAATTGGTAGAAACTAGAAAGTATATTTACTCATATTAGCACATTACTTTAAATTATGAGATTCAAATGCCTATAGAAAAGTAGAACTTCTAGGATTATTTGTGTTGTATAATATTGGTCTAAAATGAATTTAAATGGAGATACAATCCGTGCATATTCATATAGCCAATCCCAATTTATTTGAAATTGTGATATAGTGTAATTCTTTTTGTCAAATATAGGTGGTTGTAGAGGGGGTTTTGGGGCATTTCTTTAACTTAAAGTTTTAACTTCTTGTGAAAAAAAGAAACAAAATTTGAAACAAACATCATTTTCTAAAAATAACTTTACTTCTTGCAAATAATTAGGCAAGAAAAACGTCACTAAAAGATCAAGAACTATCCGGTAAAGGAAACGTAAGCATTAGCAAAAAAAAAAAGATATGATAGTCATTCCTCAAGAACCAAGAATAAAGCCAATTATTTGTATAAACGGTGAATATGGCCAGCTATTTTGTGTAAAAATTCAATAAATTATAATGATAATGTTAACTATTAGAGTATATGAGTTCAATCCTATTGAATAAGTTGCTCGAGCATGGAATCCTGTAACTGAAGACAGGAAAAATAAATTAATTTTTATTTAGCAAACTTGGGCTGGTCATTGTCTCACTCCTAGGCTCCAGCTGAAACAGCAAAATACATTTATTTTTGTTCATACATATAGCAAAACTTGGGCTGCACTTGTTTTTTCAACCATTTCGCTTTAAAGTGTTGAAAATCCACCACAAAGACATGCAAATATATCAGGATTTTCTAGCAACCAAAAACAATACATAGCTCATACAAGCAGAGGTTACTTTGTCACTAGCAATACATGTTCCTGAGTACAGCACCATACACTGCTTATTTCGATTGTAGCATCTCTCAAACATCTGCATCCAATACAAAACCAAAAGTCATGGCTCAATGCGATAGAATGCAACTTTAATTGAATACACAGGTTGCCCAAGGATGTTAACTCACCATTTGGGGAACAAGAACTCCTTGAAAAGAAGACAGACGGAGCCATAGGAATGGATATGGACAGCTGAGTAGAGGAGCAATTATTTTTGTTGGATCCCTCGTCATCAAGATTGGACCACGATTCCTTAGTTGTAGGCCATTCGTCAAAGAAAGGGCGCATAGAACATTCCTCCAGCTTTACAGTCCCAGGAGAGCCTATGCCACTATCAAAAAAGCAATGTTGTTGCTGTTTGGAAATAGTTGCATCAATCATAGGCTCAAATGGATGAGGCGGTCGTGTTTGAGGCGAGCCATATAGCAACTGAGTCTCATTTTTTGGTTTCACCATGGGGCTTGAGGAAAGTTGTGGTGTTAGACACCATGTGCTGCCTGCATTAGATCCCATCCCTAAACTTCTCGTACTAGCTGAAGCTTCTAGAGAGAAATTCTGCTCGTCAGCATCAGCAGCCATTCCATGGATATATCTGTGTTTGCATTTTGCATTTCATTAATGCAGATGTAACACCACTTATAAGACAAGTGCAGCTCGTTTTGCTATATAAAAAATTAAATGAATTTTGCCAATCTTTCGGTTGGAATGCAACAATTACTTTTGGATATTCCAATTTAAGCAACATTGTTAGTATTTCATAGCAAATCATGTAGTCTAGTTTCAAGTATCCAGATGATTATTGGCCAAGTCGGCCCTAATTATTCTGGGTTCTTGTGGTGTTACATCACTTTATTTCTCCAAAGAAGTCTATACCATGTAGAATACTTTTGGTGGAAGGTTCAGGTAATCATCATTTAAACAGAGTATCACTTACAGATCATTAGATCATAGTTAGACATAAAAGATCATTGTGTAGCCTGAAACATTGTCCAAACTGTGATCACTAAATTCTGTTTATATGCATATAAACAAATACACATATTGTCTTGTTAGATCTTATTTATGACTTAACAAAGATATCTGTAAGAAACATTATTCTGTCTTGTTTCTTGTCTATTAAAAGCATAAGATGAGACTGCGAGATCACTTCTATCTCAACAACAAAAACAAACCCAGTATATTCCCAACCGTGAGACAAATTAACATATGTAAGAAGTGGGGCGTTACGAGAATCGAACTCGGGACCTCTCGCACCCAAAGCGAGAATCATACCATCTTTTCTATCTCGCGTTCCAATATTGCTCTACCTTGTAAGCAATCGCGTTCCAATAATGCTCTACCTTGTACGCAATAATGACGTACAATAGTGAATCCATCAGTATTAGTTAAATTATATGCATATATTCAATATGGGCAGCGAAAACATGCATCAATGAATTCCAGAGCTTCTTGAAGCCCCTTTAAATTATGCTCAGATTTTACAATATCTTAGGTTATGACCATCTCTCATGTAGACCTCCAAATATTGAAGAACTTAAATGCCCCCAACTACAAAATCATCGAGTCCCTGGCCTAGTACAGCTCACTCCAGATTGCAGGTATATCATGGCCTATACAACAACAACAACAACTACCCAGTATAGTCCCACAAAGTGAGGTCTGGGGAGGGTGATACGTACACAAGCCTTACCCCTACCCGAAAGGGCAGAGAGGCTGTTTCAAATCGACCTTCGGCTCAGGAGAAAGAGAAGAAAAAGAGGTGGAAAAAAGAAAACATTAGTGACTCCAACAGAAATCGCATAAATAGTTAACTAAACATAAAACCATAAATTACAAGGCATGCAATAATATCTACCGGTAACTACCATAAGGGTACACGATACAATATGCAAGACATCTACGGAGGGCCCTACCAAACCCCACCTAGCCCCGTGAATGAAGTACGAAAGTTCTAGAAGCCCTATCCTACAACCCTGATACTAGACCTCCAACCTTTCCTATCTCATGGCCTATACATCTCGCTTATTTAACTTTGCATTCTCTTACCTATTTAGAAATCCAGTCACAATGTTTCTTAGTGACCGAACTCTGTGAGTCCAATAAATATCTCCTTCTTTCTGCAGTTCCACTTCTAACGTTGATCAAGCCCCTGAAAATTCAAACTGAAATCTCTCATACTCTAAGACAACCTATTACGCTGTCGAAGCTGCTTGCTGTCCTTGGAACTGCTGAAACTATCCTATCGAAATTCGGCACTATATAATAACCCTTGTGCACATATAATGGTCTTTTTTTAAGACAAGAAAAATTGGCAGAAAATGATCATGCGTCACTTTCTGCAGTAATAGCCGATGCAACTCTCTCTCAACAAGTTTTTACTGTGGTTTATTCAAAAAAGTAAACGATACCGAAAATAAGTCCATACAATTTTTTTTTTGCTGTCATTACAATAAAAACTTTTCAGATTAGTAAGAAGAGCTCATATGATAAATTAACTCCATATATTCTTGGTCGACTAAGAAAGAAATGGAGAAAGGAAATCTACTCCCCCTTCAAAGCTGTTTAGAATAGAAAATTAGAAGATTTGAACCCTCAAAGTCCTATCAAGCAAACAACAGGATGGCAGAAAAAATAAAATCATGATTACTGATATGCCCTTAGTGCTCACTACAAAAATTTTGTTATTAAACCTTTGCATATAAGATTATTTGGAACTCGAATTATTTCACAAGGAAATAGGGAAAATTTGTATTTCAGTGTAAAAGATTTGAGTGTACCATTTTTATATTTACTCAGCAACGGAAACACAGATCATATATGCAAGCCTTTTCACATGTAACCAGTATTTGAACATCACCAAGTACAGCCAAAGACCAAACTTTTACCCAACATTGTATAAGTCATTCAAGGAAGATCCCATTTAAGTAATAAAACGCCAACTGCTTGAAAAAATAAACAAGTACATCAGAGAAAAAAGCATCTAAAGAAAACATGAACCATAGAGGACAAAGAGACTTTACCTATATGCCTTGTTATCTATCCCATAGGAGACAGGCTCCATCTGCATCTTCGTTCCAGTGCTTCCATAATTCGGTCCTTCAGAATAAGCAGCGGAATATAATGGCATATTCTGTAAGCTTCCGCTGCTGCTACTTTGTAAATTTCCACTTGTTTTGCTGCTTCCAGTAGCAGTGTTCGACATACTAGTCAACACAGACTGGGAAGTAGATTGAGATTCCACATGCTTTCTTGAACGGTTGCGGCCTCGATTCATGTGCCGCTCGCAATATTTTGAGTCAGGATATGCGTCTTTGGAGCACCTCCACTTCTTTCCATCTGTTCTTCTACACCTTCCTGGCTCAGGGTCAAACTTCTTTCCATAATAGGAACAATAACCCGCTGACCACAGAAGATACAAATTAATAAGTTCCATATTTAGAAAACAGAGTATGGCTGCACCACCTCTCCCTCAAACCCATAAAAAGAAGAACTTTATACCAAAACAAGAAAATATTTTACTACATTTGGTTGGCCATTCCGCAGTCAGAACCCCAACAGATAAGAGTTATACCAGAATAGAGACTGAAACTTATTCACTTCACAGACATTGAGATATAATGCAGCCTATAAATTACTACAAATTATCGCATAAAACCAAAATAAACACCAAATGAGCCTCTGGAAATCAATAACATGATATCTCTTACTGTGTTGTGAAACAAAAGAAAACAAAGATATAGCCCACCCTTGTCACATTCATTAGATTACATTAGTAACCTACTTAAAATCAAAAGAGATTTATCCTATGGTCCTTCCCAATAAATAAAAGAGAGAAATGTTTCTCTTAGGGCTAACGAATTACAGAAATAAGCTAAAATGAGAAAAAAAAAATGGATCTTCCTCAGAATGGGATCCACAATTTAAACCCATTGAATTTTTAAATTATGGATTCAAAATTTAATACTATTCCATAAATTTTAGTTATTCCCAGCGAAACTTGGGATAATGGGCTCCCCTCTATCTTCTCCACTTAAATATCAGGCTTTGTTTGCATAAGTCACACGTCCGTCAACCTTTGCACTTGAACTAAGCCCTCTAATTTTTACACATACATATCTATATTCTGAGTCGAAAATACTAGTTCGCCTACTGAAATGAGATCCATCCGCCTCTAGACTCTGAACCTAGGCGGGCAAAGTTACTGGATAATTGTACTGGTGAGAGGATGCAAATGACGATGAAATATTCGAGTTTTACATGCAAGCTGGCCCGACACCACCATTATGAAAAAAATAAAAAATAAAATGAGAATTACTAAAAGAGGAAAGAGAAACATACAGCTAGTATGATGGAAGAACCTCGCAGAGATGGCTTCAAAGCTACGTCGTATAGGAAGAACAAGGTCCGGAGGCACAGGAATACCCGCCACTAAGTACTTATATATCATTGCTTGATGCTCCAACTCCTGCCATTGCACCGCCGTGAACGGCGGCCTGTACCCATCCTCTGCCACCGTCCTCGTCGTAGTCCCATTCATATTATCCACTTCACAAAAAAAAAGAAAAAAGAAAAAAGCTGCACCCAGAAATTATCACAACTGCAGTTAATATAAAGTCGGTTCAGTGTGTGTGTGCGTTTTTTTTTTTTTGGTGTGAGTTATAGAGAGCAAAGGTTGTTGGAGTTACCTAAGAGGGGGACAGATCTAGGGTTTGTACAAACATTGAAAGAGATCAGAATGAAAAAAGCTGGAAAAAACAGCTAAGTGAGAGAAGTACAGAGTAGAGAACTGATAGTACACTTCATTATATTAGCTAGCAAGTATACTTCCATTATTACACAAATGGAGATTTTTAAGGTTTGAAATTGTGTTTTAACAGAGTTGTAAGAGGAGTTTTGGCAAAGTTAATGAAGAGTTTAAGCTTGAGAAAGTGAAGTGTTGAGGCTAAGGGAAACATTGGGACATGGGAATAACTTGGTGGGTTGTAGAAGAAAGGCTGATGTGGGGACCTAACATAGTGGGGGTGGGGGTCGGGGGGTTTTGGGGGGGAGGGGGTTATGTCTTCTTGTGGTCCATTGATGCTTCTTCTCTATTTTCAAAAAATGGGGTTTTTTTTTTGGGTTTTTCATACCATGTTCTTGGTCCACATTGAGACTGTGACTATTCAGATTTGGATCAAAAATTTCAATTTAGTTAATAATTATTCTTCCTGGTTCACAATAAGTGTTTAATTTGCTTTTAGCACGCTCGTTAAAAAAATACTAAATTCTATACAAAAATATCCACTATGATTAAACTACCCCTAATTAAACATTTAATGTGAGGAGTAAGAAATTTTTTTAGGAATATGTACATAGGAGTTATTTTGTAAAAATAATTTGAATTCTTTCTTGATTATATAATTGGACACTTATTTTGAACCAAAATAAAAAATCAAATTTGACACTTATTATGAATCGGAGGGAGTAATATCTAGAGTTTGAAATCGAGATCTCTAATTAAAGATGATTGAATATTTATCATCACACCGTCATTTTACTAGTTCAAGAAATATCAATTGATAGTATTATGAAACCAAACTACCAATCATTTAAACTTTGTTCTTAAGGTTCCGTAATTATTAGGGATGATTGACTACAAAAGATCAATTTGTAGTAGCAATCTTTTTCCCTTTGCATATTTTTTTTTTTTTTGAGTAAGAAGGGAAATGTCTTGTAACTGAAGTCTTGAAATTGTGGGGCTGGCTACTTTTCACATTTAAGTTTCTTCCATGTGATGAAGTATACTTTGGTTGTTTGTGGCCATTGTGTCTTGACTTCCTGCTTTATTGTTAAAGAAAAGTATCTTAACAAACGGATATTAAGAGGATCAAGTTTTAATAAAAGTACAAAAGAGATGTTGGAGTTAATTAGCACTATAATATTAAACGGTTTTCGGTAACCTACTATAGGCATATTACATATAGCATATAGTCCCCTTTTTTTCTCCTCTCATACTTATGTGTTGCAATAAAATGTTAGCAACATTTAAGAAAAAATTAGTAATAGGTACCAATGGTGATGTACAACAACTATATCAGTTGTAGATAAATTTTACAGTTAGCAAAAATGGGTATATGATGGATACACTCTGAGAGCGTGTGAAGACTTTGTCATTAGAGAGAGAAGCTCCTCCCTCTCTCTTCATTCAACCTTCAAAACAAAAATTCTCTTAACACCGTTAACTATGAACTCGTCCGTCTCAAAACCATTAACCGCCCAAATTCCTCCAAAAAACCCGGATGCAGCAACCTGCGATTTAAGGGAGACAACCATTAATAATGGGGGAGACTCACTTTCCAAAGGTCATCTAACATTCAAAGACAAATTATTGGAAAATGAAGACTCAATAAATTTTTCACTCGACCCTTCATCTTCATTCTCAATCCCAATGGATATCCACAAAGAACAACCAACGGCCACTCTTTCTAGCAAAGAAAATGTCCCTTCAATTTCAATTCCCAAATCGTTGGAAGATAGACAAAGAATCTATCACCCATGGAAATTCTCCTTAATAATAAAACTTCAAGGAAAAAGAATTCTTCACCAAATATTGAAACAAAAGATTCAGGCCTTATGGAATATCGGTGATCATATACCCCTAATTGATCTAGGCAATGACTATTTCATTGTTAAATTACAAATGAGGAGACCATGAACCACATCCTACAAGCAGGTCCATGATTTATCTATGGTTACTTCCTATCTACCCAGAGATGGCAACCTAATTTTGTGGCGTCTGAGGCCAAACAACCATATACAGCAGTCTGGGTTAGATCCCTCAACTCCCGACTGAATTTTACGATGGTGAGATTCTAAAGAGAATAGGGGGTGCATTAGGAAAGCTTCTAAGGATAGATGTATGTACATCCTCTTCTCTAAGAGGAAGGTACACTAGGTTATGCATCGAAATTCCTATGGATGAGCCTGTAAAGAAGCATATTCTTATAGACACACACAAGCAAATCATACAATATGAAGCTGATCAAATTCTTTGTAAAACGTGTGGAAAATTAGGTCACAAATCAAAATCATGTGCACAAAGAATTTCTCCAATAAGGAATACTACTTCATTGCCATCAGATACATCTGGGAAAGAAACTACAACAATTATTCCATCACAAGAGGAAGAATAGTCCGCGGTCTCATTCACACGAAGCAGAAAACCTAGGATAATTAAATCAAGTGAGGAGCTTGGAAAATCCCAGGAAGCAGGTATTAATGTAAAAATGTTTAATGCATCGACAGGTAAGTATATTATAATTCAAAAATTTAAATATTTGCCTAAGTCTACCGGTAATATCTCCTCCATAAATAATTTATCTAATTCAAACCTCTCAAAGTCCTTCCCTAATCAAGTTACTAGTAACATATTTAATACTAAAAATAGATTCTCTTCCATTAACAATTCCCAGCTTGAGGATGTCACGACCCAAAATCCACTAAGGGTCGTGGTGACGCTGGACTCCGCTGTCAGGCCAACCAACTCAAATACTAAATTAAATCTCGTTTTAACACTTTTGAAATCCAGAATTTTTCCTTCATTTTTAGAAATTTTAAAGAATATAGTTTCAAATCAAATTTAAAAGTTAAGCAATTATTACAATACTTCGAACCATCCCAGAACCCGGTGTCACAAGTGCATGAGCAACTATTGGTAAGGAGAATAAAATACAATACATGTCCGAAATACAGTGGACAGGGAATAAGATACAAAATACTGAAAGGAACTACACTAGCTGCGGGTCGCCTCGAAAAATGCAGCTCACCTAGTCACAGCGTCATCCATGCTGCTACGCCCAATAGGCTGCTAGAGGTATATAAACCTGTGCAAAAAAATGCACAGAAGTGTAGTATGAGTACGTAATCAACGTGTACTCATTGAGTATCTCGCCTGATCCCGAAGGGGTAGAGACGAGATGATCAACTTTGACACTTACTAATGGTCCAATAATAATATACTAAAACATGAGGAATTCATGGATTTATATAGCATGCTCTAGTTCACAAAGCTGTAAAACCGGTAAACACCTTTAATAATTAGCAAAGAATTTTTAGGATTTCTTTTCTTTCATCTTCAGTAATTCATGTCAGGCCAAAAAAAAGCAATAACTACATCAAGTACTTCAAGTAAATAACATAAACATGCGCATATCATGCTGAGGCGACGGCCCGATCCATCAGAAATGTAAACTGTGCACTGCCGAGGGTCGAACGGCTCGAACCAATAGATGCATCTATTTTTCCCACTCGCAAATCATCCATGCGACGTGTTCAACATAAAGTAAACAAATACCCTGCTCGCGAATCATCCATGTGACACAGTCAACATAAAGTAGATAAATATCCTGCTCGCACGTCATCCGTGCGACGCAGGTACACACAGGAATACATGCTCAACCAGTCAAATTCAGAATTTTCGGGAAATATTTTATCAAATAAAACCCAAATCCTCTTTTAAAAAGTTAAGAAAATAAAGTTTAATCCTTTTCGAAATTCATTTGCTAGTTCAATTTGATTTTTACAATTCAAATGTCAATAAGATTGCAAATAGCCCAAGTATAGCATGTTTTTGGGTCCTAGACTACCCGGACAATAGCATAATAGTAGCTACGCACGGACTCTCGTCACCTCGTGCGTACGTAGCCCTCCACAAATAGGAGCACATAACCAATTAACTCACCTAAGGGGTAATTTTTCCCTCACAAGATTAGAAAGGAGACTCACTTCGCTCCGAAGATCCAAAACCGGCATTCCACGCCCTTCCGAAGACTCGAATTGGTGCACAATGCTCCGAAACAAGCCAACAATTATGTAAACCCATTAATATATGCTCAAACACTCATAACAATTCAATTTATATCAATTCCCAACTCCGCTCGAAAAGCCGATAAAAATGCCCCTCGGGCCCACGTGCCCGAAATTCAAAATTTTTCGAAGATAAAGTTTACCCATGACCTTAGGAACTCAAATATATAATTTTCTCTTAATTCCATACCTAAAATCGTGGCTAAATTCCAAGAACACAATATTTCTAGGTCTTCCTCTAACCCTCAATGTTTTACCTATTTTCATACTAAAATCCATACATAATTAATGTATTTAACTCATAATAGGTAGAAATAACTTACCTTAACATTATTGATGAAGAACCTCTCTTGAATCCTCCCAAAATCGCCAAAGCCATGAGAAATGAGAGAGAAATGGCCAAAATCCGACTTTTAAAACAATGCTTCTGCCCCAGCTATTTCCGTTTCTGCGGAAATTTTACCGCTTAAGCGGTTCCGCTTTTGCGTTCGAAAGCCGCTTCTGAGGTCCTGGGCTTAGCCCCCTTTTTTCGCTTCTGCGATCCCCTCTTCCGCAGATGCGGTCCCGCTTCTGCGGAACCTTGACCGCATCTACGGTCCAAAATCCTTCAAACAAAACCGCTTCTGCGGCTCCCTCAACCGCTTCTGCGGGGCCGCTTCTGCGGTCCCATTTCCGCAGAAGCGAAAACACCAGCAACCAGATCCTTCAGCCTTCTTCAAAATTTCATTTTTGATCCGTTAACCACCCGGAATCCATCCGAGGCCCCCGGGACCCTAACCAATCATACCAACCAGTCCTAAAACATATTACGGACTTGCTCAAGGCCTCAAATCATAACAAACAATGCCAAAACCATAAATTACACCCCGATTCAAGCTTTATAAACTTTAAACTTTCCAACTTCTATTTCCGATGCTTAAACCTATCAAATCACGTCCGATTGACCTCAAATTTTGCACACAAGTCATATTTGACATTACGGACCTACTCTAACTTCCGGAATCAGATTCCGACCCCGATATCAAAAAGTCCACTCCCGGTCAAACTTCTCAAAAACCTTCAAATTTTCTATCTTTAGCCAAATGGCTTCAAAATGACCTACGGACCTCCGAATTCACTTCTGATCGCGCTCCCAACTCCAGAATTACCATACGGACCTACCCCCAGTCTTGAAATCCCAAACAGACATCGATAACACTGAAATGCACTCCAAGCCAAACTTAAGAAATTCCTTCTAAAATGCTAACTTCCACAATAGGCACCAAAACGCTCCCGGGTTATCCAATACCCAATCCGGGCATACGCCCAAGTCTGAAATCATCATACGAACATGCTGGAACCTCCAGATCCTGATTCCGAGGTCGTTTACTCAAAATTCCAATCCTAGTTCATTCTTTCAACTTTAAGCTTCTCAAATGAGAATTTTCATTTAAATCTAACTCTGATCTTCCCGAATTTAAATTCCGACCATGCGAACAATCACAATACCTGAAATGAAGCTGCTCATGGCCTCAGACTGCTGAACAACGCACTAGGGCTCAAAACGACCGGTCGAGTCGTTACATTCTCTTCCACGTAAACATGTGTTCGTCCTCGAACGTGCTGAGAACTACACTGGAGTAGTCTGAAATCACTATTGTGACGACCCGGCCCGTCGTCACGTGAGTACCGCCACGTTTCTCCCTTATTGTGTTGCTTCATATTTCAATATCGGTATTAGAGCTGATCGGATAGAGTTGGGTTGGTCTTGGATGAAAATGAGGCAATTAGCCTCTTAGAAGAAAGCTTGTTTTAGAAAAGTCATCCGGAAGTTAACTATGTGGTTAGAGGGCTCAGATGTGAATTCCGATGGTTCGGTTAGCTTTGGGGGATGATTTTTGACTTAGGAGTGTGATCGAAATTGAATTTGGAGGTCCGGTGTAGAAATAGGCTTGAATTGGCAAAGTTGGAAATTTGGCGAATTTCGGTTGGTAGGTGAGATTTTGCTCCGAGGGTCGGAATAGAATTCCGAGAGTTGTAGTAGCTTTGTTAGGTAATTTTGGATATGTCTGCAAATTTTCAGGTCATTCGGACGTCGTTTGGTCGGGTTTTTGATCG
>MU681563.1:7654-23833 GCA_026770625.1 Nicotiana glauca
TATATATATATATATATATATATATATATATATATATATATATATCGCATTATATTTACTAAGTCATTCATAAGAATCATTTGCATCACCATTGTTTAGCAACGCTACCCCGTGATACACGACGCCAAGAGCTGGAGGATACGAACTAACCTCCCCTCTACAAACTCACAATTTTTCTTTGGATGCAGGAATTCAGGCCACGAATCAATGTATATTTTATCTTTCGAATCAAAACCCTCCAGAGGGTCACTACACGCACTCAACACTCCCCAGCAGTCCTAATATCGCAACCCGTCTACCAGCTAAGAAAACTCACTACCATTAGTTCTTTTACATTCCTGCACCGCATAAGGCTGCTATCTGCCTTTCGGGACTAAGCTATGCCCCCATATGCATTTTGCATAAGGCTATTCTCTGCCTTCCGAGGTTAAGCTCTACCTCTATATTGCATAAGGCTACCTATCTACCTTTCGAGACTAAGCTCTGTCTCCATCTGCATTTTGCATAAGGCTATTCTCTGCCTTCCGAGGTTANCTGTCTCCATCTCCATATTGCATAAGGCTATTCTCTGCCTTCTGAAGTTAAGCTCTACCTCCATATTGCATAAGGCTACCTATCTATGTTTCGGGACTAAGCTCTGTCTCCATCTGCATTTTTGCATAAGGCTATTCTCTGCCTTCCGAGGTTAAGCTCTACCTCCACATTGCATAAGGCTACCTATCTGCCTTTCGAGACTAAGCTCTGTCTCCATCTGCATTTTGCATCAGACCACTCTCTGCCTTCCGAGGTTAAGCTCTACCTCCACATTGCATAAGGCTATTTATCTACCTTTCGAGACTAAGCTCTGTTTCCATCTGCATTTTGCATCAGACCACTCTCTGCCTTCCGAGACTAAGCATTGTCTCCGCCCTGCATGGCTGAAATATTGTCGTCTTATTTTTCGATTGGCTGAAACATCGCCACCTGCATTTTAAATTCTCATTCGACTGAGATATCTCCACCTGCTTTTAAATTCTCACTCTGGCTGAAAGATCGCCACCCTTTGCATTCATTTGGGCTGAAACATTGCCACCTTCTCATGGGCTGAAAGATCGCCAACTCGTTCAAAGGCATCATAGTTCGGAGGCACCATCTGCATAGCCCGAGAACATCATTTCATGGCCTGCGAACCCTTACTTTTATGCTCTTCATGGCCCAGGACATCATAGTCTGAGGACGTCATCCTAACCGTCCAAAGACAAACATTCATGGTCCAACGGGAACTTGCATCACGTTTAAATTACGCAATATATATGCGCACGTCGCCCATTTTCAGGTACTCTAGCTGGCTCACGGCCATCTCAGCAGGAGCGACCTCGCTCCAGTTCTCCGCAGCCTGTCCGATTCCAAGCACCCTCTCAGATCTGACCATCGCGTCCGTCTTTTCGAATCTCCATCGGCATATTCCGTCAATGGTTCCTGAACTACATATGGCCTGATTCCTGTAAAACTAGGGATATGTAGGTAGCTCAAAAACCAGAGCGCGGTCAAAATCCATTCACAATCGCCGTCTCCGATGAAAATTGGCCATCTCATCTTTACCCGACAACTCTTTCATCCTCCTCGGGTAAAGAGGGGCAGCTGTTGATACCCAATTTTTCCCTATGTATTTTATACTTTCAAGATAGCACGTATATGTATATGCAAGCATCTCCAAAGGTTTTGGTATTTTTTCCAAATTTGTTTTTTTTTAAAGATTTTTAAAACCAATTTATGGCCTATTTTGCACTATAAAATCCAATATTTATTCCAAAAACTTGTCATTTTGGTGAATAATTTATTTTATTCTCACATTTACACAAAAATATAATTTACATGATTTTTTATATAATTTTACAAGTCCATTTGGTATTTTAAAACTGAAATTGCATGAAATTGCAATTTTAGCCTATTTCTCGATTTAATTGCATTTTCAATCACAAAATCATTCCCAATATTTTTTCATTTATACTTACATATTATTTATTAAATTAGTATTTTTAATTTTATTTTTGAACATCATTTACTATTTTTATAAATTCAAAGTAGGGAAAATTGGCTATTTAAATTGTAGCCTCTTTACTTTCAATTATAGCCCAAATTAAACCCAAATCCCAGCCCAATTTACCCCCTAATTAAACGACCCAATCCCATCAATTACCCGACCCAGACCCAATCAAATAAACCCACTCGGTCGGCCTTCTAATCTAGGTCGTTGATCACTTTGATCAACGACCATGATCCTCCCTTTCCTTTTTAATTCACCAGCCCACCCCTAACCCTAATCATTCTAGTCAGACAGCCGCCCTTGTATCCCCCTCATCTCTCCAAAATTCTCTCAAGTACCCTCCGAAACCCTAGCCCCTTCACCGGTCTCTGACCTTATTTCACCGGAGACTATGGCTTCTCAGACCCTGAGCAGCCTGTACCTACCCCCACATACCTCTATGCTCTTTTTGCTCGAGGTTTCAGAGTCCGACTTTGAAGACCCCGGCTCAGAATCTTTCCGATTCAAGTTCGATGGCCCTTTCCGGCTCAGCTCCGGCGAGTCCTAGCCCTGTGAGTTCATCTCCAACTCAGGACCAGGCCATTCCAGGCCTTTCTCATTTTTTAGGGTTTTCTCTGAAACCCTAAGCCCTCGAGATTTTCTTTGTTTCTCTCTAAGATCTACTTCAGATCCGTTCTATTTTCTAAGATTTTAAAGTATTTTCCACATCTTTTCGATTTTTTATTTTCAAAACTGTTCATCTTCTTAAAACTTAGGGTTTCCGTGATTTTTTTACTTGCTCTACTGCTATCTCATATATTTTACTTTCCTAAGTGTTTTCACTATGATTTCTGCGTATTTTTTCTTTATTGTAATTCCTCCTAGAGTTCCCGAGTAATTTCTTTACTATATTTTTTTTCTTTACTTAGATTTCCATGAATGTTTGTGTTCTGTGGACTCCCTGAGTTTGTTCTTGCCTGATTTTCTATACTTTCGTCTTTACCTTGACTTGTGGAAGAAACCCTAGATTTTGGGGTTTTCAAACCTGCTTGTGTACGAGTATTGTGTTTGTTGCCTGTTTGATTTCAAAACCCTAAATCTTCTAAACTCGTCTCATGTTCCTGATTCTTGCTAAGCCTTGCAAGACCTTTTGATTTCATCCTGTCATACCTCTTTTTACCGAGCTTTATAGTCTTTTACTACACCCCGGGGAAGGGATATAATAAAGAAAGGAGTTTTTCCACTTTAAAGACAATCGAAACGGGATTCGTTTTATTAAAGATTCAGAGTCGTCACTTGGGAGATTTATGGTGTCCCAAGTCACCGATTTGAATCCCGAAACGAGGAAGGGTTTGACTCTGTTTAACAGTCACAAACCAGAAATCCGGGAAAGGAATTCTGTTAAACCGGGAGAAGGTGTTAGGCATTCCCAAGTTCCGTGGTTCTAGCACGGCCGCTCAACCGTTATATTTGGCTAAAATTTAATTTTTATACATCTTACCCTACTTGTGCAATTTTAGAATTAATTATCGTTTTTTGTCAATTATTTTATTTAAGAAAGTGAACATCGTTTAAGAACATATTTTCGGATCACGTCACATGAAATGCACTCGGATCCTCGACACATTCTTATTCAATGTTTTCAGATTTAGATTTGGGTCGCATGAAATGCACACCCGTATTAGAAAGGTAAGATTAATTAAAGCGCGCCTAAAGCGACTAACGTGTTATTATCTTTTGGGAAGGCCGTGAAATTCGTTAAACGACCTATCCCGAATACTAAATATTTTTGAATTAAGTAATTGATGAGGGTCCCGCAATTATGTGTTATATTTGGCGAGGCTCGTCTCATTTTTTTATTAAAGGATAAACTAAAGCAACTAATTTTTTTTTTTTTTGTCTCTAAAGGTCAATTAATTCACGAATATAAATTCGGGTCTCGAATTCAAGTCCGAATTCAAACAAAGGAATATAACCCTTTAGCTTGAACCCGCTACCTAATTCAAAGCTCAATTTCATATTCATGAGTTAATTTTCCGTATTTCTAATTATTTATTTTAAGCACTATCATATTTAGACTTTAATCTTTATTCAAGCTTCAACAATGTTTTTTGGTCCTATAGCAAATTTTGGGACTTTGAGGAATAGGCTCAGTTCTGTAGCCTCAATAGTTCAAACCGGCGAACTCAAATATACCAATCAAAGACAAATAAAATGTCTAATCATAAAAACATTCCACAACGCTAGAATTTAAAACAACTATAGTAACAGAATGAGTGATCAAAGTGCAGCATTAGCTATTCCAAATTTTAAATCAGCGATTGATTTGTTTTTTTTTTAAAGTTAAACTAACGTTATTGTTGAAACATTATTCTCACCCATGACTACTCACAAATTGTGTTTCTGTCACTCACTCAAATATCATTTTTTCACCTGTGGATACTGATTTTAGCATATAACTTCAATTATATATCTAATTGATCATTAGGAAGAACTGATGATATAAATGAAATGGAACCTCTAATAAATTACCTGTTCAAAACGAACAACAACCTTTAAAATCATACCAGAGGTTATAACTAATTCTAGATCTCAATTTAAGCACATTATGCTGAATAAACTATCCTACCTTCACAAGTAAAAGCGAATAAAAAAGCAGAATAAACCAATGAAGGTTCAAAGAGTAATTTTCCAGTTCAGTTGTCCAGCAGTTACTACAATTTTACACAGTCCATATAAAGGTCCTAATTACAGAGTCCACAACTTTATTAATACAATTGAAGTAAGAATTGAATGAATCAATGAACAATTAGTACTAAGGTCTAATTATCTAAATGAACAGCAACATGGAATTCAAACATGCATATACATTTCATTAATTAAACTTCAGAATAATCCTCACAACTTGAGCTTGATAATATACCTGGAGGAATGAAATAGAAGAAGAAAAGGATCAGCAGCAGAGATTAATTACAACAGCAGATCAGCAGTCAGAATTCAACAGCACAACAGAATTGAACTTTTAAAACTTCTGGAACTCCAAAGGATCAAATCTCAACCAAACAACAACTTAATTAACCCAAAAAAAACTATGAGAAATGGCCTCAAAACTATCCTGGATACTTCAGCAATCCAAAAGCACAGCAAAACTAGCCAAATCAAGGTAATTGAACCCTTGAAACTACTTAAACTTGTTTCAAATGATCTTTGATCCACATATACTAAATTTGAACTTCAAAAATTGAAATTTTAGCTGAAAAACTCAATGGAACAGTTTATTTTTGATTTTTACTGATTTTTCTATTGTCTTTGGATTTTTCGAAAAGAAATTCAGATCTAGAATAGAGAATTGTGATCTGAAATTTGGAAGATATTTTTTGGGGGAATTTTGGGGCGCCAAACTTGTGAATTAAGGCATAGTAATGCTTTTTTATAGGTAAAATGAGGGGCAGCCCTCAAACTTCTATTTTTCTTCTTAGTCCCTACTTCTTTTCAATTTAATCCCTTACTTCTTGCCTTGTGGCCCAAGTTACTACCACTATTTTTTGAAAACTACTTAGAAGTCCCTATCTAGAAGGTTCTAGTACTATCCCCTAACCATTCTATACTGCCAATTACCCATGTTACCCCCTGAAATTTCCCTGAATTTACACTACTTACGTAGATCGAAAATCTAATGAACATAGAATGATTATCCACTTGAAACTTCTAGCACAATTAACTGCAACATCACAATCATTAAAGAAACCACAATAAACGAAAATTACACTAAAACCTAGCATACAAGGGCATCGATTAATTAGGACACACATATTAATCAAATAAGAAAATCCATTGAATTAAGATGAGCAACTAAGCTTAAAAAATTAAAATCAGACATCGAAAAACAAAGACAAAAATAGAAATAAAAAAGAAACGACTCACTGACCAATTTGGAATCGATATTCGACTGACATCAGTGGGATTCGAGGGCTACCAACATTGAATTCACCCCGTGGGAAGCACGGATACTCGGGTATATTAATTTGAAGCCGATTGGACGATTTAGGGTTTTTGACCGATTTTTTGGATTTGAGATTCGAGGGGCTCGATCATGATTTGAGGATAGTTGTTTGCGGATTAGTGATGAGAAGATGGAGGAGGTTTTGTGGGGTAAATTTGGAGGTGTTTGGACGGTGTCGCCGCCGTGGATGGCGGGGCCGGCGTCAACTCTTTCAATTATTCGACGCTCTCTAGTAGGATTCGAGCGATGATAATGGCAGATTCACATCGGGGACACTGAGGCGGTGTGGGGGTGTGAATGGGGGAGCCACCAGAGGTGGTGGCGATTTCTCTGGCGGTGGTGGTGGCGGCGTTACAGGCGAGGGGGAGGGATGTACAAGGAAGAACAATTGGTCTCTATGGTTTAATTGATCTTCAGACATTTTCATGAAACATTGAAGATCCTCTTTTGTCTGTCGGATTGAGAAATTTCAACGGCTCAGATGGATTGGGTGGATAAACGGTGTAGTTTTGAGCACAAAGGGGGGCAGGCCGGGTCTAATTGGGTTGGGCCTGGGGCGTTTTTGTGTTTGGGCTTGGGGTAATTGGCTCAAATTCTTTAACAGCCAATTTCTTTCTTTGTTCTTTTATTTATTCTTCTTGTATTTTACTCACTTTACTTTTGTATTTTATTTTCATTTTTTGTATTTTTGTATTTTCCAGATTTATATATTATTTTTTCTGACTTTATAAAATTGAAAAATTAAACTAAAACTAATTAAAGCCTAAAATCTACTTAATAACTATTTTGTAGCAATTTCCAATTAAAACAAAAAATGCCAAAGTGAACTATTTTTTGGTGATTTTCTTTAAATTTATTCTAAAACAAATTGATACCTAATTAATATTAAAAATGCAAAATTAAATCCCTAAATGCAAATGCATATTTTTGTATTTTTAATATGAATTATTATGCAACTAATTAACACAAAAATGCAACAATTATAAAAAATTGACACAAAATACACAAAAAATTGTAAAAATAAAGAAAAATCATTTTGTTTGAATTTTTCGGAATAATTTGCTTAGGGCAAAAATCACGTGCTCACAGCTGCCCCTCTTTGCTCGGAAACACGAAGAGTTTTCGTTCAAAGACAAGTGAGCGAAAATGAGGGATTTTTGCCTAGTCGCATATTCCGTGTAAAGCATTTTGAAAGGTTTTGACCGCACCCTGCTTCAGAGATTGCCTACATATCTTGGGCTAAACAGGAATCTGGTCAGTGTAGTTCAGGAGTGTCTGGTAGCTGGGACTACCAGGAGCTGTGATTTTACTGCTATTGCTGTTGTTACTGCTTGCTGACCCCCCTTATTACACCGTGGTACAACAAAGAAGCTAGCCTCAGCTATGATCTAGGGGTTAGAAAAATCCTATCTATGTCTTCAAACTTGCTCTTGTGTTGCCTTGAACTTGTATCTTGTATTCTTCCAATGAAATTCTTGTTGTTGCCTTGATGCTGTTTTGCCATTCCTCTTGTTGATACTTGACTACTACGATTTGAAATATGTGTCCATTTTTCAAGTGGGCTCCTCCTTGCGATACTTGAAAAGGTATTCCCTTGTTCTTCAGGCGGGCTCCTGCTTGCAATGCTTGAAAAGTATTCCCTTATTCTCCAGGCGGGCTCCTGATTGCGAATGCTTGAAAAGGTATCCCCTTGTTCTCCAGGTGGGCTTCTGATTGTAATTGCTTGAAAAAAATATTCCCTTGTTCTCCAGGTGGGCTCCTGATTGTAATTGCTTGAAAAAGTATTCCGTTGTTCTCCAGGTGGGTGCCTGATTACGACAAAATAGACAAACAAAGAAAATTTTCTGCCCCAGTATGGTGACTGGGCACATCATGTTATCAAGTATTGAAATTGAAGGCTAAAATTTGGATTGTACTTCCCTTGTTTTCCAGGTGGGTGCCTGCTTGCTGCATTTGAAAAGATATTCCCTTGTTCTTCAGGTGGGCTCCTGCTTACTGAATTTGAAAAATATTCCCGTATTCTTCAGGTGGGCTCCTACTTGCTGACTTTTGAAAGATATTCCCTTGTTCTTCAGGTGGACTCCTGCTTGCTGAATTTTGAAAGATATTCCCTTGTTATTCAGGTGGGCTCCTACTTGATGAATTTTGAAAACTATTCCCTTATTCTTCAGGTGGGCTCCTGCTTGCTGATTTGAAAAGTATTCCCTTATTCTTCAGGTGGGCTCCTGCTTACAACAACCATACAAAATGAAGAAAATTTTTTGCCCCAGTTTGATAACTGGGCGTGTTATGTTACCGAATATTAAACTTGAAAGATAAGACTTGTATTATTCTTCCCTTGTTTTTCAGGTGGGTGCCTGACTGCTTCAACTTTGAAATATATTCCCTTGTTTTCCAGGTGGGCGCCTGATTACTGAATTTAAAATGTATTCCCTTGTTCTCCAGGTGGGCGCCTGATTACTGAAACTTGAAATGTATTCCCTTGTTCTCCAGGTGGGCGCCTGATTACTGAAACTTGAAATGTATTCCCTTGTTCTCCAGGTGGGTGCCTGATTGCGATGCTCGAAAAGTATTCCCTTGTTCTTCTAGTGGGCTTCTGATTGCAATAAAATAGACAAACAAAGAAAATATTCTGCTCCAGTCTGTTGACTGGGTACATGGGTGAGTATTAAGCGAAATTATTTTACCAACTATTATGGGAATCTAAAGTCTAAGTCCTATTATATAGGGAGGTCCTGACAATTCCTAACAATTACGAACCTAAACTATCTCTTCTTCCATTGTATTTTGTTATCAAAGATCTTTAAACTATTCCCATTATCCAGGAAGGTCCTGACTTCCACTCTATCTTGTGATCTAGACTGACCTTAAAACTACGTCCCATTATCCAGGAGGGTCCTGACAACTTCTATTACGACTTCCACTATATTTTGTTATTTAGACTGACCTTAAAACTACGCCCCATTATCCAGGAGGGTCCTGACAACTTCTATTACGACTTCCACTACATCTTGTTATCTAGACTGACCTTAAAACTATGCCCCATTATCCAGGAGGGTCCTGAAAACTCGATTACGACTTCCACTATATCTTGTTATTTAGACTGACCTTAAAACTACGCCCCATTATCCAGGAGGGACCTGAAAACTCTTAATTGAAACCTATTTCAAACTTTAGAACGAACTTATATTCCTTTGGTGTACGTTTATACTAAACTACGTTTGTCATGATTGTTTTAAAATTCAAACTAAATCCCTTTTTTCAGGAAGGTCCTGACAACTCCTAAATTATCTCTTCTAAAGGTATTACTCCAACTACATTTGTTATCAAAAGGTCTTAACTCCTTCCCATTATCCAGGAGGGTCCTAACAACTTTTAGTTAAAGGTCAATCTACTAAAGGTATTACTTCTATTACATTGTTATCAAAAGGTCTTAACTCCTTCCCATTATCCAGGAGGGTCCTAACAACTTTTAGTTAAAGGTCAATCTACTAAAGGTATTACTTCTATTACATTGTTATCAAAAGGTCTTAACTCCTTCCCATTATCCAGGAGGGTCCTAACAACTTTTAGTTAAAGGTCAATCTACTAAAGGTATTACTTCTATTACATTGTTATCAAAAGGTCTTAACTCCTTCCCATTATCCAGGAGGGTCCTAACAACTTTTAGTTAAAGGTCAATCTACTAAAGGTATTACTTCTATTACATTGTTATCAAAAGGTCTTAACTCCTTCCCATTATCCAGGAGGGTCCTGACAATTTCTAGTTAAAAGACAACCTAAATTATATCTACTAAAGGTACGACTTTCACTATATCTTGTCGTCTAGACTACGTTCCATTATCCAGGAGGGTCCTGAAAACTCTTATGCAAACTTTAGAATGAATTCATATCCCTTTTTATACCAAGTTATGTTTCTCGTGATTGTTTTGACATTTAAACTAAGTTCCATTTTCCAGGAGGATCCTGAGAATTTCCAGTCATACCTATTCGGGTCCTGCATTTCTTTACGGCGGATTTCTCCGAAACATCTGCCCCTGTTTCAATCAAAGAAAATCTTGTCAGTTTTAAATGTGGTGGTTGGTTTGTTGCCTTGAACTTTGATGACGATTGTTCTTTCACTTCCCATGATAACTAATTTCTACTTGAATGCCTTGCCTATCTACTGACTATCCCTTTTTTCCCCGCCATCCTTGTCACAGAAAATACCTCTTCTCTGTTCAAACCCACATCCCTTACGGCCTGACATTTACCAATTCCTTGTTTTCACATGAATCTCAAAGCACGACAATTGCCACCCACTCATTGCGCATGTTGTTCTTTCTTGACTGAACCCACTAGCTCTGAACTTGGGGTCCATTGTTCTTTCACTTGCCATGATAACTGACTCCCAATCGAGGACTTTGCTTTTTTATTGACTAACCACTTTCTTTGTTACCCTTGAGATAGAAAATATCTCTGATCCGTTCACCACCCCCTCTATCTTTGTTGCATTGTTCATGAGTTGATATGTACCAAACCCTTGTATTTCAAATGAATCCCCGAAGCATGTCAATTTCCACCCACTCAAGGTGTATGTTGTTCTTTCTTGATTTAACCACTGGCCCCGGCCTTGAGGTCTGTTGCTCCTTCATTTGTCATGATAACTGATTTCATTTGAAGACCTCAGTCGTTCCTTGACTGACCACTTCCTTTATCAAAATATGCCTCTACTCCGTTCTAACCCCATATTTTATTTTTTTGTATTGCTCCCGAATTGACACTTACCAACCTTTGTGTCTCACGTGAACCCCAAAGCATTTTAATTGTTACCAACTTCAGTGCACATGTTACTCTTTTTTTATTTAAACTACTGGCCTTGCCCTTGAGGTCTATTGTTCCATTGCTAGTCATGATAACTTTGATTTCTTCTTTCTTTTTTTTTGAAGATTTTGATTGTCATTGGTGTACCAACTTTTGTCAATCCTATCACGGGAAATTCCTTTGATCTGTTTACCCTTGCCCTTCATTCGTTGTGTTGTTCCTGAATAGACGTATACCAAGTTTTTGTATTTCTCAAGGACTTCCAAAGCATGTTAATTATTGCCAACTCAATCATGTTTGATGTTATTCCCTGACTTATGACAATTTGATGTGCTAGCCAGATCCCATTTTGTGCAATTGGAAAGTTTGGTGGCAAATTTTGAAGTCATTCCTCACTTGTTATGACCAGACAGACTCAATAAGAGGGAAAAACAAGGTGGGAAGAATAGAGTGAAGGAGAATGGAAATAGACGATTCCTAACAAGAAACATACAGAGTAGAACACCATCAGATGTAGATACTGACTCTAGCGACCTTGACAAGCACTTGCAGCCTACTTTTTTTAGCAAATATGATGTTCGGCTGTTGTTGCAATTTTTGCCGTGAAACTGGTCTTCAATGCTTCCATTTACCCGATCTGGTTCACAATTCTTAGTCTACTTGTGGTGCCCATAGGGTTTTCACCATCAAGCCTCTCTCATTTTGATTTTTCTCTCAACTTACTATCGCCTTACGGTGCCCGTGAAGGTTTTTACCAATAAGACTCTCTCATTTTGATTTCTCTCATATTGGGGTACCCGTGGTGGTTCTTATCATCACGACTCTCTAATTCTTCATTTTCCTTTGTTTGGACTGGAGTGTTGCCCCGGATGTGATTCACCTTTGCTCGCTTGACTCGGCCTTTCTTGAAGATTGATCAGAAGGTCTTTCTTTGGACCGTAATGTGACTTTTGGATAGGATTTAGAAAGAAGGGTATAAAGGCTCAAAATAATTTCAACATGGGTTCAACATTACAACTTTCGGAATCAGATTTTCCCAACAACCACAACTTCTGCCCCAGTTTCTTTCTTGGGGACTTTTGGATTTTTATTTTGGTGTGACTGAACCTCAGAGAGAGGCTGCCTACGTACCCTTTCGGGATCAAGTCAAACGTAGTTCAGGCGGCTACATTTGTTGTTGCGATCCTTCCTTCCACTCTTCTTTTTCATTTTATTTTCTTTTCTTTTCTCTTTTCTTTTCTTTTCTTTTCTTTTCTTCTTTTTCTTTTTTTTCTTTTCTTTTTTTTCTCTTTTCTTTTCTTTCTTTTCTTTTCTTTTCTTTTCTTCTTTTCACTGTTTTTCTCTTATTTTTCCACTTACTTCCCCATTCAATCCTCGAGTTTTGTTGTTGATTCCGAAAGAGGGATATGAAAGAAAATATAATAAGGCTCAAAGGGATAACAAAGGATAAAGTGTTTAGATAGCAGAACAAAATGCCTTCGTCATTCCAATCTTCAAAAACACCAAGTACAAACTACACAATGTTACATATTTTGATTGCACCAGAATTACTAATCACATCCCCATATTTGTCTTTTATATTTGTCCATTCTTAGCACCAATGGACAAAAATCTCGGTACCGTGAACGGTCCCTTTAGACTTGGGGCATTCTTGCCTTTGGCTTTAAACCGATGAGGCATGATGCATTTCCACAGTATTTCTTTATGTTCTATTTGCCTCCAGTTTCACTTGATTCAGGCTTCAAAGTATTCCATTATATTCTTATTTCTTTCGAGTGCCCTCATATTTTCAACATTTTTTCATTGCTAATCTGACTTTTAAACAACCAGGCCGAGAATTATGTATTGATGTCATATGACTAAAATCAGGATGAAAAGAATTGTAAAATGACTGGAAATGAAATGACTAGAATTGGCAGGAAATAGAGAATTGTATTAAACATGATGGTGAAAAGGGTTGAAACAACAAAACAAGTGAACTAGACTAGAATTACAAACCTAAACTGCACTAAACGAGCTTATTACTAAACAAAGTAAAGTGGAAAGATAGAAGGGTTTGACTCCCAAGACAGTATCCGGATTACAACCCTGAAATAACCCGGACCTTCAGAACTGAGACCAAAATAAGCCACCAAGACTCCACTCTGGGTGATCGAGAGATGGAGTGTCTTTCCAATTACCACGCCCGGCATCTTAGCCACTGAGTTTCACATCAATATTGCCCAAACCGTTACTGACTTTAATCAACAAGTTCCCAAGATAAATCGCATGCTCTTTGCCATTTTCATTGACCACAATTACCCCTTCTTGAATCATTCTTTCTATTTCCCTTTTCAAAGATCGACAGTCTTCAATGCTATGCCCCTGGACATTAGAGTGGTACATGCATCGAACAGTAGGATCAAAGCTTTTCGCATTTGGGTCTGGAGTATATCCAAGGAGCGGCTTAATCAGGCCGAGATGTTTTAACTTTTCAAACAAGCTTGTGTAAGATTCGCCAATGGGCGTGAAATTATCTTTTTGCCTTTGTTTCCCTCCATGCCTCAGTTTTCTAGGATTGTTGTATGCTTGAAAGTGCTGTGAAGATACACGAGAGTTTTGGGCTGTTGGTGCCTACTTCTGGGAGTGACTTGATGGTGGGACAAATGGCCGGATGTTATTTGGTAGATGAGGTGGATTACGTGGAATTTGGGGATATTCACGGGGTAGGTATTGTGGTTGAAAGCATTTAGCAAGAACGACCACCGGACTCTGTCGTCGGTGAGGGCTATGACCTGATGGTTGGACAAAAGATCGGGTGTTGTTCGGGGGATAGATTTGGAGTTGGTTTTGAGGTTGAACAGGTTTGGCAAGAACAATTATCGGACCTTGTTGTGGATGGGGCTTAGCAACATCTTTTCTGTAATGGCAGGACCATCCCGAGCAACCTGCTCGTTCCACTTGAGCCAAAAATCCTTAAAGCTCTCCTTGGGTTTCTTTTCCGTCTGAGATAGGGAAGGGCAATTTGGGACGAGGTCTTTATTGAACTGAAAATGTCGTACAAAATCTTGAGCCACGTCTCCCAACGTAAACCACTTGCCAACATCATGACGATTATACCATTCTAAAGCTGCCCCAGTCAAGCTCTTAATGAAGTA
The DNA here is from genome assembly GCA_026770625.1 of Nicotiana glauca. Lineage (NCBI taxonomy): Eukaryota > Viridiplantae > Streptophyta > Magnoliopsida > Solanales > Solanaceae > Nicotiana > Nicotiana glauca. The sequence goes on from MU681563.1 coordinate 21,603, forward strand.
TGCTATCAACAAATCATCTTTATCACCGACACCTTTCATTTCATCGCAATAGACCCTCAGGTGAGTTACCGGATCTCCATTCCCATCATACAAGTTAAAACTTGGCATTTTGAACCCCGCGGGCAGGCGAACGTCAAGGGATACAGACGATTCTTTGTAAGCCATGTTACCATGGTCTCCCATTCCTTGTATGTTCTTTAAGGATTGTTCTTTTGGCCTTATGGTTATTTCATTTTGCCCTACTTTCCCTGTGACCTTTTCATTTCCGTTATGAATCTCATCCCGAAGGCTCTTTCCGTATTCATTGTTAGGGGTAGTGGATATGACAGGAAACATTGGTGGTGGCGGGGGTGGTGCCTTCCCAGTTACCCAGGCTTGATACATATCTGCCATGTGTAGTCTTAACATCCGCACCCCTTCAATCAACCCACTATCCCGCTAATCCACTTGTTGTCAGGTATCGGTACTAACCACCTCAATTATATTGTTGTTTGTCATTGCCTTTTGTTGTCAAGAAGAATTACCACTTTGGAAACCACAAACCAACCACCTTTCTGGAATGACAACATGAAACCACCATGTTAGCGTAAAGGCATTGATTTTTCCTTTTCTTTCTTTGTTTTCCGCTATTTTCTTTTCTTTTTGCCTTTATGTGGCTTTTTTTTTCCTTCTTTTTTTCTTCTTTTTGTTATGGTCGAATCCTGCGTGGATTGCCTACGTATCATGACCCCGCATGAATCAGACCGAGCGTAGTCTTGCAACTTAATGCAAAATAAAGAGATAATTTTGTTTTGGGAATTTTCAAATTTTCACTAATGATTATTGCGATTACACCATTATTAGACTATTTGTTTATCTCATTTTCAAATCAAAAGATACAAACTCAAAACACAATACAGACTCGACTAATCTAGGAGTACATCAAAGTTTCAAATCTTGGGGTTCACGGGGAATCACTCGGCATCGCCATGGGCTTGCGCAAGACTGAAAAGGTTTCAATGTCAATTGAGACTATTTTTTAACAACATCTGGCCATATAATGTCTTATTTTGACAAAGTGGCTATTTTTACAAAATTTTGTTTAAGAAACTACAAACTCGATGATTAAGAACACATCAAAATTTCTCATCCTGGTGCCAATGGGGCATCACTCAGTATCGCCACAGGCCAGCGCAAGACTGAGAAGGTTTCAATGTCAATTGAGACTATTTTTAACAACAACTGGCCATATAATGGCTTATTTTGACAAAGTGACTATTTTTTGCAAAATTTGTTTCAGAGAATACATACTCGATGATCAAAATTTCTCATCCTGGGGCCCGTGGGGCATTACTCAGTATCGCCACAGGCCAAGGCAAGACCGAAAAAGTTTGAGTGTCAGTGTTGGCCATATAATGGCTTATTTGACAAGGTGGCTATTTTTTGCAAAAGTTATTAAATGACTAAACTTGATTTTGCGGATACGGCTTTTCAGCACCTCCGAAAGGGAGATTTTAAGGATGTGCCCGCAAATTATTTAAAGTTGACTCAGAGTGGCAATTCTTGCAAAAACGGCCTTCCGGCGTCCTTTTGAGGGATATTCGGCTTATTTTAAAACAAGAATAGCGTCACCCGACTTATTTATAACTAAAATTAAATTTTGATATTTTTGGCTATTTTTGGAAAAGGAGTGGTTGGACCTGTCAAGGGTTACCTACATATCTCATACATGGTGAGAATCAAACCAGCGTAGTTCGGGCAAATTAATGAACTGTTTTAAAACAAGACGCTTTTCATTTTTTTTTATTTTTTTTGGCATTTCAAAAGCAAATAACAAAACTTCTTGCAAAAGCAATACTCTTTTTCATTTTTATTTTTCATGGCAAGATAAACAATTTTTATTTTCTAATTTTTTTGAAAACAAGACAAAATAACGACCGTTTTTTTTTTCCTTTTTTTTATTATTTTCAACAAAAAAATAAACAACCTATTTTTTCCAAACTAAAATAAAGACTCTTTTTTATATTTTTCCTTTGATTTTAGTAAAACAAACTATTAAAAATAAAATATTTCCATTTTTTTCATTTTTTTTTTCGAAATTTCGGCAGAGTTTCGACAGCATTTGGGAATCGATTTTTCTAAAAATAAATAATTAATTCTTTACAATGCTATTTCTCTCTTTTTCTCTTTTTCTCAATTTCACAAAATTTTTGATGTTCAAAAGCCGGTCAGCATGTGGGCCCGAGACAAAT
>MU681564.1:3147-14294 GCA_026770625.1 Nicotiana glauca
TTTTTGGTAATTTCAAATTATTTTGTTTTTTCCTTTTTTCTGCCCACATCCCCGGGAAAAATATATTTTCAGTAATAACTACAGGTTCAACTGAACCCATAACTTTCGACGCGGAGTAAAAATCTGTATGTAAAAAATATATATATGAACCCATAATATTTAAAAATATAATGGGCTCTTTTATTCCACTTTGACACAAAAACTTTTATCGCAGGCAAAAATACAGCGCGGACAAATACCCAGCTGCTACCCCCACCACCCATATTTTTTTTTGTAATTTCAAATTATAATTTTTTTCGTTTTTTCTGCCCCCTACCGTGGAAAAAATATTTTTATATATATATTTTTTGTAATAACTACGGATTCAACTGAACCGATAAATTTCGACGTGGAGTAAAAATTTTTATGTAAAAATTCATTAAAATTGTAAAAAAATAGATATAAACTCATAACTTAAAAAATATAATGGGTTCAATATTAAAAACATTAAAATTGAATCCGTATGATTTAAATACTAGATCCTCCTCCACGTTAGGAGTATGAAAAATAGTCAGCTTTTGTATCAAAGTGGAATAAAAAAAATGGGGTTGGAGGGCCAAAATGGAACAAGGCTGAGATAAAGTGACAAAATAAAAAATTGGGGTCAAGTTTAATGGCCTGTGTATGTATTTGGCCATGGAAATTTGGCTGAAAAATGGTCCCTCACGCGCCTAAAGGGGGAGGCAAATCACACACTAAATCTAGTGAGCTTTTGTGTTAAAGTGGAACAAAGAAAATGGAGTTGGAGGGCCAAAATGGAACAAGAGTTAGTTAGAGTGCCAAAATGAAATATTGGGCCAAGTTTAATGGGTTGTGTATGTATTTGGCCTTAAAGAATTTTGATATAAAAAAGAAGAGAGAAGAGGAATGGGGAACAAAGGAAAGGATATAATTGAATCCATTAATTTAAGGCACTAATAATGTGGTGGAGCCTTTTAAGGAGCAATGTATACAATTTGTGGGAAAAACCTAGATACTTATTATAAACTACAAAACATAGAGAACATAAGTAAATAAGTTTCTAATATAGCATACCGGGTAAATATACTAGTTCAAATAAATTTATTAGGCTAATATAATTTGATTAATTATATAAGTCCAATATATATAGATGAAAGAAATAAACATGCATTTAATTGGGCTAGCCCAATTAATTGGGCTACAAATGATGAGCCCACTTCTTGAAGCCCAAGATGCCATCTTTCTAGAGACCTAGTTTGGTGCCACGTGTCAAATAACGTGGCACACCAAAGTCAAACGGAAGAGTTAATGGGATCATGCCACATGTCAAAATGACAAGGCATTCTAAGTCAAATTAAAAGGCCAATGAAACCGCGCCACATGTGCAAGTGACATGTTTTGCCCAATCAAATGCAACCTTGTCACTCTTCAATCTGATTGGTCTGAAAGAGTTTGTTCTTATCATAAATCTTCCTTCCCACAACTATAAATAGTGGGCTTCATAACCCAGAAAATACACCAGAAGTTATAACAAGAAGCAAGAGAGAGCTCGTGGATCAAGCGCCACAAATTTCTCTACAAGTTTCAAGCTTCAACAAATTAAGTTCAAGTTCAAGATCAAGAACAAAGAAGAATTCAAGTTCAAGCTCAAGAGCGAAGAACAAATCAATGTTCAAAGAGTACGAATTCAAATCAAAGTTCGTGCTAGTTGAATTCAAGATCATCGTTCGTGAAAACAACCGCATATTCAAGATCAAGCTCGAAGGCTCTTGAATTTATTTACTATTGGTAAGAAGAATATGAGGATCCATAGAGATTGTAACACTCAAATATTTGAAATAAAATTGGTCTTGATTTTATTTTCTTGACGCAAATCTATTGCCTACAATTTCTAGCACGCCCAGTGGGACCATATCTACCTCTCATCTCTTCTTTTCCAAGTTCAAGAACAAGATCTAACAATTCAACCATGAAGAACAACTTGCAAATTTGACCAAAGCATGTGAGAAGTTGACCAAGTATATGGAGGATCGAGATACTCGCCTCAAAAAGTTAGCAAGTCAGATCGAGAGCTTAGCATTAGCAAGCCTGTGGAGCTTTCCGAAGATAATGAAGAGGGAGAATTCTCTGTGAGGCAAACGATCGTGGTCAAAGAGATCCAAGTTTCTTCATAAAGTCTAATTCATGTTAACAATTTGAAGGAATTTATCATGGGGACAATTGAAGATAAAACTGATCCACCGATTAAATCTTCCCTCGCATATGCAAAGTCATACACGCAACAAATTAATAACTTGAAGATGCGTACTGGATATCAACCTCCAAAGCTTCAACAATTTGATGGAAAAGGAAATCCCAAGTAACACGTGACACATTTCATCGGGACATACAACAACACTAGGACTTATGGTGATCATCTTGTCAAATAATTTGTTCGTTCTCTCAAAGGTAATGCATTCGATTTGTATACAGATCTCGAACCTAGTTCTATTGATAGTTGTAAGCAGTTGGAACGAGAGTTTCTCAATTGTTTCTATAGCACAAGACGCATCGTAAGCATGATGGAACTTACAAACACCCATCAAGGAAAGGATGAGCCATTTTTGACTTCATCAACCGCTGGAGGAGCTTAATCCTCAACTGCATAGATTACCTTAGTGAAACTTCTGGCATCAAAATATGCATTCAAGGCATGCATTGGAGTCATCGCTATATCTTACAAGGCATAAATCCCAAAACATTTGAAGGACTAGCAACTCATGCACATGATATGGAATTGAGTATGGCTACAAGTGGATATCAAAGGTTTCCTAGCGTTAAACATCATGATGAAATAGAAGCAGGGGATGCTGAATGGGGGCGAGTATTCATCCGAAGATGAAGCAGAATAGTCCATGCATGTTGCAACGCTCCTTAACGCACGAGCCTAAACTGCAAGTTATAACGTTCCTCAACGCACGAGCCTTAACTACAAATTATAACTCTCCTTAAAGCACAATCCTAAACTACAAGTTATAATGCTCCTCAATGCACGAGCCTAAACTGCAAGTTTTAATGCTTCTTAGCACATGAGTCTGTATTATATGTCACGAAGCTCCCAACTTTTGAACTAAATCTTTAAGACATAAAGCTCTTCAAATTCGAGCCAAGTCTTCAAGTTGCAAAACTCTTCAAATTCGAGCAAAGACTCAAGTCGAAAGCTCTTCAAAGTCGAGCAAAGACTTCAAGTCACAAATCTTTTCAAATTAAAGACAAACTTTAAGACGTAAAGCTCTTAAAATTCGAGCAATGTCTTCAAGTTTCAAATCTCTTCAAATTCAAGCAAAGACTCACGTCAAAAGCTCTTCAAAATAAAACAAAGACTTCAAGTCGCAAAACTTTTCAAATTAGAGCCAAACTTTAAAACGTAAGGCTTTTAAGATTTGAGCAAAGTTTTCAAGTTGTAAAGCTCTTCAAATTCGAGCAAATTGTTCAAGCTACAAAACTCTTCAACTGTGAGCTAAATCTTCAAGTAATGAAGCTCTTGAAATTCGAGTGTAACTTCAAATTGTAAGCTAAATCTTCAAGTTGCAACAGTCCTCGACGTACGAGCCTAAACTGCATGTCATGAAGCTCTTCAAATTTGAGCAAAATCTTCAAATCGCAAAGCTCCCTAAAATACGAGCTTGAACTGCAAGTTGTTACGCTCCTTAACGCAAGAGCATAAACTGCATGTTACTCATGGTCAGCAAGAGTATAAACTATGTATGGCCCAAAAATAAAAGTCCGCTAGGTCGAAAAACTTTGAAAGACGCGGTCTAGGCAAAAGCTAGGACATAAAAAATAAAAAATAAAAAAATCCACCCATTCTGAACTATAACATGACTTTCTCCTCTTCATCGAGGTACGTAGGCAATTTAGAGTTTCATTCCGAGTTCAGTTGCACAAGTTCAAAAGATACATGTTACCCCAACCGTTATTCGAGGGAAGAATGATGGAATATAATCCATTTGATTGGAACTTTAAAAAATCAGGCTTACCTCCATAAAAAATTGGCATCTCCGATTGATGGATGTATACTTTTAGTAGAAGGCCATATCTTCAATTTGATGTCCTCAAGTTCGTCGATCTTCAAGTTAAATTATATAAGCCCTCCAAATCTTTAAGTATGTCGTTCTTCAAGTTGAATTCTACAAGTCCAGCACCTCTCAAATTGAAGTCCAAAATTCCGCCAATCTTTAGGTTGAAGTATTCAATACCTCCAAGTCTTCAATTCCGTCGGTCTTCAGCTTGAAGTCCTCAAATTCTCCAATCTTAAGGTTGAATTATTTAAGCCTTACGAGTCTTAAAGCTGAAATCTTCAAGTCTAATAATTTTTCAAGTTGAAGTAAAAGTCCACTGCTCTTCAATTTGAAGCATCAAAGTCCACCAAATTTTCAAGCCCGTAAAATCTTCAAATTTGTTGGTCTTCAAGTTGAAATCTTCTAAGTCCGCCAAGCCTTCAAGTTGAAATCTTCAAAGTCCGCCAAACCTTTAAGTTGACATTTTCTAATTTTTCAATCTTAAGGTGGACATGTTAATCTCTTTGCACCTTAAGTTGGTCTCTTCGTGTGTTTGTCCTTAAATGTCATGACCTGGTTTCTCCACCTTCGAGAGTCGTGATGACGCCTACTCGTGAAAGCTACCAAGCCGACAACTACAGTTTTACCAACCATTATTATTATTTTAACAGGAACAAACAATAACTAAAATAAAATGATTATAAAATGCGGAAGTGATATAGAAAACCATCAATCTAATACATATCTACCCGCAAAAATTGGCTGTCACAATCCACGAACGACTAAGATTTTTCTACAAATACAAGTCCGAAAGAAGTAAAACTGTTCTCGAAATAGAAGAGATAGGAGAAAATAAAATAGGAAAAGGGGGACTTTAGGCTATACAAACATCAACAGATCTACCTTGGTCTCCCTGGACTGAAGGCAGCTACCTCAAGCTACTCGGAAGGCCCGACACCGAAGAATAGGAAACTGCCACAAGAATGAAATGCACTGACTTGGTACGCCTATCCACAATAACTCATACTGCATCGAACTTCCTCTGAGTTTGTGGGAGTCAAACAACGAAATCCATAGTGATACTCTCCCACTTATGCTCAGGAATCTCAATCTTCTGAAGCAAACCACAGGTCTATGATGCTCGCACTTTACTTACTGAAAATTCAAACACCGAGCTACATATGCAACAATATCCTTCTTCATCCTCATCTACCAATAATGTTGCCGCAAATCTTGATACATCTTAGCGACACTTGGATGAATAGAATACCGGGAACTATGGCCTCCCTAGAATCAACTCACAAAGTCCATCCATATTAGGCACACAAATACGACCCTGCATCCTCAAAACTCTATCATCTCCAACTGTAACCTACTTGGTACCACCGTGCTACACTATGTCCCTAAGGACTAGTAAGTAAGGATCATTATACTGTCGATCTCTAATATGCTCAAATAATGAAGACTGAGTGACTGTGCAAGCTAAAACACGGCTGTGCTCAGAAACATCCAACCTCATGAACGGATTGGCTAATCCTGAACATCCAAAGTAAGCAGTCTCTCATTAACTTAAATATACGCAAGGCTGCCCATACTGGCTGACTTCCTACTCAAAGCATCAGCCACTATATTGGCCTTCCCCGGATGATACAAGATAGTGATATCATAGTCTTTCAATAGCTCCCACCATCTTCTCGGCCTCAAATTTAGCCTCTTCTGCTTGACAGATACTATAGACTCTTGTGATATGTGAGCACCGCACATGACACGCCATATAAATAATGCCTCCAAATCTTCAGCGCGTGAACAATGGCTGCTAGCTCCAAATCATGAACTGGATAATTCTTTGTCACACCTCTTTTTTCCTACACCCCGTAAAGGGTATTAAGGGAAGGGAGTTTTTTCCAATTTAAGTGACAATCGAAACGGGATTATATTAAAAGATCCAGAATCGCCACTTGGGATAATTAATGGTGTCCCAAGTCACCGGTTGAATCCCGAATCGAAGAAAAGATTGACTCTGTTTAATAGTCCGCGCACCAGAAATTTGAGTAAGGAATTTTGTTAACTTGGGAGAAGGTGTTAGGCATTCCCGAGCTCCGTGGTTCTAGCACGATTGCTCACCTGTTATATTCGGCTTAATTATCTGATTTTAAACAATTATGAACCTATGTGCAAGTTTTAGTTTTAACTACTTTTATTCATTTTTTAGAGAAAATTGCAACGTTATTAAAACACGTCTCGAACCACGTCACATAAATGCACCCGTGATTTTTGACATAATATTAACATCGTTGAGATTTGGATTTGGGTCACATAAATGTACACCAGAATTTAGGAAAGTGATATTATTAAAATACGCGCCTAAAGCAACTACGCGTTTTAACTTTGCGAGGGCCATAAAAATTTTCTAAATGGCACGCCTCGAGTTCTAAGAATTTTAAAAGAAGTAATTAAACGAGGGCCAAGCATTTGAAATTTTGTTTGGCTTGGCACGCCTCAAATTATTTTAGCTTAAAGGTTTCTAAACTAATTCGTGAGGGCCATGCATTATGAATTATCTAATTGTGGTCCACCTCAATTCTAATTAGTGGACTTAATATATCAACACTAAATGTAGTTAAAGGTTCTGATAGGCCATTTATTTAACAAACAAGAGCCACAAACGGGCCCCCAGGTGAAGCCCAGAATCAGGCCAGCTGGGCGTTTCAGGAGTCGAAATTACAGGCCAAATCATATTCAAAGAAGCTGTCAAGCTTGGGCCCAAAAATGAGCCCAAATTGAAACAAACCGATTCAGCACATGGTAAGGTCCCTAGATCGAGTCCATCGGTCACCACAAAAAACCAGCCTTTACGTTCAATTTCTTAAAAAAAAACTATCAAACCACAGAAGGCAATGATCGTAGCCAGAAACTCCAAACTTTGGGCATGGATCAGGCCCAGTCCTGGATGAAGGGACAACAACGAGGACCTTGCCTGGGGATCAAATCCCTGAAGGCCCAAATTTTTTATTTTTAGCTCCCAAAGGTGAGAATACGGATTTCTAGGCTTCACATGTGCAACTTTCATTTTTAGATAATCCAACCATATACGAATCTTAATCTTTAAGCCTCAGACTATCTTTAAGCATTGATGGCATATAAAAACTCAAAAAATCTGGAATTAACCTTTACTATTAAAGAATCCTACTTTACTTATGACTAACTACTGCATCAACAACAACTAATTCGAAATTTCCTGCCAAACTTAAACACACACACATGATATCCGAATTTTAAACTCAAACCAATATTCAAAACAAACAGAACCCTTAGAATACTTAAACAAAGATCACTACTATCATACGATTAACCTTTCATGGTTTATATGATTCATGAGTGACAAGAGTTCCATTATTATAGCATACCTAAACTACTATAGGCAGTACCAAACCTGCATCTGCAGATAGCAGTAGCACTTGACAATTCCAAAACAGTTCCTACACTTAGCTAACATGAGGCAAGGCAGTTCTAGACAACCCCTAAGGTGCTTAAAAGGAGAAAATTCTAGGTGACGGGCAAGAAAAATTTAGGATTGCATATAAATCAAGTTAGAGGCTCACAATTACCTCCTCAAACATATCACATAAGCTCACGTCTTCAAAAAACATCCAAGCACTTAAGAAAACAAATCCTAGAACGTGATATCTAAGTGGGCAGAGGTTATAAAGTACCAAATTGGGCCAATATGTTAAGGATCCTATTTAACTTGCCTACTGATTAAACCTGTTAAATCTGAACATCTTTAAGTAGTAGAAATAGAGTTTCAGAGTTGCAAGATTTGAAAACACCATATAGGCTTGCCTAAACGCTGAATAGTGATGTCATAAGAGCATGGTAGCTACATTTGATATAGTAAAAATAGTGGGCAGGTTTTGAAACGGATACTTGAATTCCAATAGGAATGCTTTCAAATAGTAAATTAGGGCAGTACTTGAAAGAATTCATTTAAGTAAAACAAACCACTGATTAGGCCAGTTTTAAATTAAACTAACATGAATTGGACTGGCTTATTTAAACGAAATTAATTTTGGATCTATAGGCAGAATTTCTGATGTTTTTCCCTATAAGCATGATATGTAGTTGTTAAGAGCTTATGTTAGAAACTTGCATGATATTTAATGAAAACAAACGTAATTACCCGTTATAACAGAAACATGAACTTGATCACATGCTTAAGCATGATATCTACTTGAGTGTAAAGCCTATAGACATGATTTCTATTATTTGGGACAATTTAACTCTATAGGCATGATTTCTAGCATGGTGAGGCAAGCATAAAAATTATATTAAATGACTCTATAGGCATGGTTTCTAATATGGTAGGGCAGACCTAGCAAATATATATATAATCCTATAGGCATAGTTTCTACCCATATTACCCCACAAATATGTAACTACCCACACTTTTTCACTAATCACCCCAATATTCATTTACAAATTATTACAAACCAGATGAATGAGTTACACAAATAAAGAAAAAGAAGAAGTCACACCTAAACATTGTAACCAAATTAAGTAAGTGAAGTGTGGAAGGGCCAACCTCAGTGTGCCAGGGTTCAGAGGGATCCCAGAAGGATCCCAAGGCAGTACACACACTAGAGGGGGCAGAACCTAGAGACTTAGGGGTAGAGTGAGAGTGCTTGACATAGTTTGAAAAGGTTTCAGTAGGAAACAGTAAAAAAAAGACTTAGTTGAAATAATTTTTTAATCAAGAGAGTTGTTTGGTAAACAACTTTTGAAAATAGTGGTATAATTAGACAAATAGCAAGTCAGTCAAACAAGTTCACCAATACTCAAATAACAGTCTTTCACACAGGGGAATGGAAATTGGGGACACATATAGCACATAATATCAGGAGAATAGCAGTTTTTGTGGGGTTTAAGAGATTAGGGGATAACTATTGGTACAAATACAGTAGGAGTTTTACAAACAATCATAGAATCAGCCATTTAAAGTGATAGATCAGCTTGCATATCAAAACTGGATAACGAGTAGATAAGCATTCAAAGCAGGGTAGAGTCATGTTGAGACAGACTACTAGGAGAGGGCATAAAACATGTTCTGAAAGGCCCTAAGAAGGTTGGACTAGCATGCTAGACGAAGCAGTAATGTAAACATGTCAATTGGATATTGAACAATAAAACCATAGATAGAAATCTATTAGAAACATGATAAACTGAAGTAGTAAAAGAGACATATTGGTTTTGTGACTTGAATTTAAATAAGAACATACCAGTAGAGAGATAGTAAACACAAAGTGAGGAATAGGAAAGCACAAAAGTTAGCCTTGGCGTGCAGCCGGCTAACTCAAGATAATAGCAAGTAACCAAAGAGAGAGAGCCAAATACTTTTGAGTGTGAGAGAGAGTTTTTGAACCAATGCATGTGTCTTGTGTTAGTGAAAAAGTAGGGTATTTATAGTTTGAAAATAGGCAAAAAATAAGGTAAGAATCAAATTTTAGCAACAATTATGGAACCATGTACTAATTAGAATCAAATCAATGCATGTACTCCCTTAATTAAGGGGTAATTAACCAACGATAATGGGAAAAAAATGTTTAAGGAAATTTTAACAATTATCAGTAGTATCATGCAAATAGTGGAATAATGTAAATAAGAGAAAGTCTTAAATTAAAGAATCTGAACAACAATGCGGAAACCCAACATAAACCTCTACCCAAGAACTTGTGTCACATACTTATGAACTACTAAGAATGCTAAATACAACCGTTTGAAAGAAAATATAACTGTTTGTCTCAAAATACATGAGATAACAGACTGAAATAAAAGATAGAAGAGACGTCGGGCCTGCGGACGCCTGCAAGGCTACCTCGTTGTCTCGCTGGACTGAAGGCTAACTCCCACACTACTAAAGCTTCTGTCCAACACATGTATCTATGCAAAAGAGCACAGAGTGTAGTATCAGCACAACCGACCCCATGTGCTGGTAGTTCCTAGCCTAACCCCGGCGAAATAGTGACGAGGCTAGACCGGACTACCACATAAACCTGTGCAGTTATATATATATATATATATATATATATATATATACAGCAAAATCGAAATACAAAGATAGATAAACAATATGGGAGGGGGAGCATGCTGTGGGGAAATAACAATTTCCAAGTAAGAGTCGCCCAGTAATGAAGGAAATGACACAACTCAATCATAAGTAATGAAACAGGGATCAACAAGTGCACGACATAACCCTTCGTGCTTTTATTCTCATACTCACCAAGCAATAACGTGTGTACGTCATCTTCCTTCGTACTTTTACTCTCACTCCTCACATATTATCAATAGAATCGGCACGTAATGATACATTGTGCTACACGGCATCACCCTTCGTGCTTTACTCTCTTTCCTCACAATAAGCAAACAATGCACGACATCACCCTTCGTGATTTACACTATTTCCTTACAATAAACAAAAAATGCACGGCATCACCTTTGTGCTTTAACACTCTTCCTCACCCAAACAACAATCACAAACAAGGGGAAAGGGAATTAACAAATTTATAATAGAAATCTCGACAAGGAACACAATTAAACAACTAAAACCGGCAAGGGCATAATATCAACAATCTCAACATCCCGGCCAGGGAACAATTTAATAACTCATTCTTTTCTTTCACTTTCATTTCATAACTCTCTTTACCACTTGAGCCAATGCTCCAGAGGGTTCATGTGACGACCCGACCCGTCGTCTCATGTGTTACTGCTCCGTTTTCCCAGTTTTATGCTTCTTCATGTTTCATTATCAGTATGTGGTGTGTTAGAGTTGATTTTGATTGGTATTGGTAGAAAATGAGACACTTAGTCTCTTTAAGGAAGACTTAAGTGGGAAAAGTCAACCAGACGTTCACTTATCAGTTATAGGGCTCGAATGTGATTTCCGATGATTTGGTTAGCTTCAGGAGGTGATTTGTGACTTAGGAGTGCGATCGGAATTGATTTTGGAGGTCCGGTGTAGAATTAGGCTTGAGTTGGCGAAGTTAGTATTTTGGCGAATTCCGGTCATTAGGTGAGATTTTAATTCGAGGGTCGGAACAGAATTCCGAGAGT
>MU681564.1:15298-59953 GCA_026770625.1 Nicotiana glauca
CGAACCACGTCACATAAATGCACCCGTGATTTTTGACATAATATTAACATCGTTGAGATTTGGATTTGGGTCACATAAATGTACACCAGAATTTAGGAAAGTGATATTATTAAAATACGCGCCTAAAGCAACTACGCGTTTTAACTTTGCGAGGGCCATAAAAATTTTCTAAATGGCACGCCTCGAGTTCTAAGAATTTTAAAAGAAGTAATTAAACGAGGGCCAAGCATTTGAAATTTTGTTTGGCTTGGCACGCCTCAAATTATTTTAGCTTAAAGGTTTCTAAACTAATTCGTGAGGGCCATGCATTATGAATTATCTAATTGTGGTCCACCTCAATTCTAATTAGTGGACTTAATATATCAACACTAAATGTAGTTAAAGGTTCTGATAGGCCATTTATTTAACAAACAAGAGCCACAAACGGGCCCCCAGGTGAAGCCCAGAATCAGGCCAGCTGGGCGTTTCAGGAGTCGAAATTACAGGCCAAATCATATTCAAAGAAGCTGTCAAGCTTGGGCCCAAAAATGAGCCCAAATTGAAACAAACCGATTCAGCACATGGTAAGGTCCCTAGATCGAGTCCATCGGTCACCACAAAAAACCAGCCTTTACGTTCAATTTCTTAAAAAAAAACTATCAAACCACAGAAGGCAATGATCGTAGCCAGAAACTCCAAACTTTGGGCATGGATCAGGCCCAGTCCTGGATGAAGGGACAACAACGAGGACCTTGCCTGGGGATCAAATCCCTGAAGGCCCAAATTTTTTATTTTTAGCTCCCAAAGGTGAGAATACGGATTTCTAGGCTTCACATGTGCAACTTTCATTTTTAGATAATCCAACCATATACGAATCTTAATCTTTAAGCCTCAGACTATCTTTAAGCATTGATGGCATATAAAAACTCAAAAAATCTGGAATTAACCTTTACTATTAAAGAATCCTACTTTACTTATGACTAACTACTGCATCAACAACAACTAATTCGAAATTTCCTGCCAAACTTAAACACACACACATGATATCCGAATTTTAAACTCAAACCAATATTCAAAACAAACAGAACCCTTAGAATACTTAAACAAAGATCACTACTATCATACGATTAACCTTTCATGGTTTATATGATTCATGAGTGACAAGAGTTCCATTATTATAGCATACCTAAACTACTATAGGCAGTACCAAACCTGCATCTGCAGATAGCAGTAGCACTTGACAATTCCAAAACAGTTCCTACACTTAGCTAACATGAGGCAAGGCAGTTCTAGACAACCCCTAAGGTGCTTAAAAGGAGAAAATTCTAGGTGACGGGCAAGAAAAATTTAGGATTGCATATAAATCAAGTTAGAGGCTCACAATTACCTCCTCAAACATATCACATAAGCTCACGTCTTCAAAAAACATCCAAGCACTTAAGAAAACAAATCCTAGAACGTGATATCTAAGTGGGCAGAGGTTATAAAGTACCAAATTGGGCCAATATGTTAAGGATCCTATTTAACTTGCCTACTGATTAAACCTGTTAAATCTGAACATCTTTAAGTAGTAGAAATAGAGTTTCAGAGTTGCAAGATTTGAAAACACCATATAGGCTTGCCTAAACGCTGAATAGTGATGTCATAAGAGCATGGTAGCTACATTTGATATAGTAAAAATAGTGGGCAGGTTTTGAAACGGATACTTGAATTCCAATAGGAATGCTTTCAAATAGTAAATTAGGGCAGTACTTGAAAGAATTCATTTAAGTAAAACAAACCACTGATTAGGCCAGTTTTAAATTAAACTAACATGAATTGGACTGGCTTATTTAAACGAAATTAATTTTGGATCTATAGGCAGAATTTCTGATGTTTTTCCCTATAAGCATGATATGTAGTTGTTAAGAGCTTATGTTAGAAACTTGCATGATATTTAATGAAAACAAACGTAATTACCCGTTATAACAGAAACATGAACTTGATCACATGCTTAAGCATGATATCTACTTGAGTGTAAAGCCTATAGACATGATTTCTATTATTTGGGACAATTTAACTCTATAGGCATGATTTCTAGCATGGTGAGGCAAGCATAAAAATTATATTAAATGACTCTATAGGCATGGTTTCTAATATGGTAGGGCAGACCTAGCAAATATATATATAATCCTATAGGCATAGTTTCTACCCATATTACCCCACAAATATGTAACTACCCACACTTTTTCACTAATCACCCCAATATTCATTTACAAATTATTACAAACCAGATGAATGAGTTACACAAATAAAGAAAAAGAAGAAGTCACACCTAAACATTGTAACCAAATTAAGTAAGTGAAGTGTGGAAGGGCCAACCTCAGTGTGCCAGGGTTCAGAGGGATCCCAGAAGGATCCCAAGGCAGTACACACACTAGAGGGGGCAGAACCTAGAGACTTAGGGGTAGAGTGAGAGTGCTTGACATAGTTTGAAAAGGTTTCAGTAGGAAACAGTAAAAAAAAGACTTAGTTGAAATAATTTTTTAATCAAGAGAGTTGTTTGGTAAACAACTTTTGAAAATAGTGGTATAATTAGACAAATAGCAAGTCAGTCAAACAAGTTCACCAATACTCAAATAACAGTCTTTCACACAGGGGAATGGAAATTGGGGACACATATAGCACATAATATCAGGAGAATAGCAGTTTTTGTGGGGTTTAAGAGATTAGGGGATAACTATTGGTACAAATACAGTAGGAGTTTTACAAACAATCATAGAATCAGCCATTTAAAGTGATAGATCAGCTTGCATATCAAAACTGGATAACGAGTAGATAAGCATTCAAAGCAGGGTAGAGTCATGTTGAGACAGACTACTAGGAGAGGGCATAAAACATGTTCTGAAAGGCCCTAAGAAGGTTGGACTAGCATGCTAGACGAAGCAGTAATGTAAACATGTCAATTGGATATTGAACAATAAAACCATAGATAGAAATCTATTAGAAACATGATAAACTGAAGTAGTAAAAGAGACATATTGGTTTTGTGACTTGAATTTAAATAAGAACATACCAGTAGAGAGATAGTAAACACAAAGTGAGGAATAGGAAAGCACAAAAGTTAGCCTTGGCGTGCAGCCGGCTAACTCAAGATAATAGCAAGTAACCAAAGAGAGAGAGCCAAATACTTTTGAGTGTGAGAGAGAGTTTTTGAACCAATGCATGTGTCTTGTGTTAGTGAAAAAGTAGGGTATTTATAGTTTGAAAATAGGCAAAAAATAAGGTAAGAATCAAATTTTAGCAACAATTATGGAACCATGTACTAATTAGAATCAAATCAATGCATGTACTCCCTTAATTAAGGGGTAATTAACCAACGATAATGGGAAAAAAATGTTTAAGGAAATTTTAACAATTATCAGTAGTATCATGCAAATAGTGGAATAATGTAAATAAGAGAAAGTCTTAAATTAAAGAATCTGAACAACAATGCGGAAACCCAACATAAACCTCTACCCAAGAACTTGTGTCACATACTTATGAACTACTAAGAATGCTAAATACAACCGTTTGAAAGAAAATATAACTGTTTGTCTCAAAATACATGAGATAACAGACTGAAATAAAAGATAGAAGAGACGTCGGGCCTGCGGACGCCTGCAAGGCTACCTCGTTGTCTCGCTGGACTGAAGGCTAACTCCCACACTACTAAAGCTTCTGTCCAACACATGTATCTATGCAAAAGAGCACAGAGTGTAGTATCAGCACAACCGACCCCATGTGCTGGTAGTTCCTAGCCTAACCCCGGCGAAATAGTGACGAGGCTAGACCGGACTACCACATAAACCTGTGCAGTTATATATATATATATATATATATATATATATATANTCCGGTCATTAGGTGAGATTTTAATTCGAGGGTCGGAACAGAATTCCGAGAGTTGCTGTAGCTTCGATATGTGATTTTTGATGTGTGTGCAAAATTTCAGGTCATTCGGATGTCGTTTGGTTGGGTTCTCGATCGAATGCGTGTTTCGGAAGTTTTTAAAGAACTTAGGCTTGAATCCGATGAGAATTGGTGATTGTAGTGTTGTTAGATGTGTTTTGAAGATTGGAACAAGTTTGAATAATGTTTTAGGATGTGCTGGTGCTTTTGGTTGAGGTCCCGAGGGCCACGGGGTGATTTCAGATGGTTAATGGGAAGTTTTGAACTAGTGGAAATGGGAAAAGTGTTGCTGCTTCTGGTATTGACGCTTCTGCAGAATTTGGACCGTAGAAGCGAGGCGCTTAAGCGATGGATTTGACCGCAGAAGCGGTGAGGAGGCATGGGCGCCTGGTTCCGCAGAAGCAATAGGGTAGCCGCAGAAGCGGAATCGCTTCTGCGATGTTGTGACCGCAGAGGCGGTTTGGTTCGAGAGTTGGATTTTCATAGAAGTAAAAGGTAGGGCGCAGAAGCGGTCCCACATAAGCGGGATGGGGACCGCATAAGCGAAAATGCTGGACTGATTATTAAGTATTTCCTCTGCGAGCTAGGTATTATTTTCCACCATTGTTTAGCATCTTGAGAGCTTTTTGGGAGCAATTGAAGTGGGTTACAACTGGAATTTATTGGAGGTAAGATTATTTTGAGTTTAAAACATGAGTATTATGTGAAATTAACCTAGAAATTCATGGAATTAAGCATAAAATTGATGAACTAGGGCTTGGGATTTTGAGATTTAAATATGGAATTTGGAGGGTCAAATGGACTCCGATTTTGGTAAATCTGATATGTAGGGACTCGTGGCGAGACGAGAAATCCGGTGATGTGAGTTTTATAATTTTTCGAGAAGTGAGCTCGGTGCTCGGGTTTTGCTAGTTTCGAGATTTTTGTTATTTTTCGATTGTTTTCGATTGGGTAGTGTCCCATTGGCATATTGTGATATATTCGCTCCGATTTTGGTTAGATTTGACGCGCGTGGAGGCCGGTTTGAGGGGCAAAGGCATCACGGGCTAGAGATTTCGCCGGTTCGAGGTGAGTAATGATTGTAAATGAAATCCTGAAGGTTTGAAACACCGAATTGGCGCACCTAGTACTGTATTGAGGTGACTTGCACGCCGGATAGCGAGCGTGGGGTAGAGCACCGTTGGGGGATTGTGACTTGGTCCATCCCGGTTGTTGATTTTACCGCATAATTGACTGAAACTACTTTGATATTATGATGATTCGGGCTGATTGCCACATTTGGGCTTCGTTCCAATTGTTTGAATTCTTCAGGGATTGATATTACTATTTTTTTTTTGCATTACTTATGCATATTATTTGATCTCAGTCCAAGGTTTTAACTACTCTTTCGCAAACTCAGCCATCTTTCTAAGATTTGAAAACTTAAATGATATTTTACCGATGTTTTGAGCTGTGGACTGTTACTTTATTATTGCCCAAGGGGCTTATGTGCATTTTTGGACTGAGCATGGATCGGGCTGCGGGCCGTAGCAGTGTTATATGTGCATTTCCGGAATGAGGATGGATCGGGTTGCACGCCGCAACTGTGTGATATTGATATTGCGCTTAGGCTGTAGGAGCCCCTCCGGAGTCTGAACCCCCACAGTGAGCGCGGGTACCCAAATAGATCGGGCTGTGCACTGCAGTGGTCATATGCATTGCATTGCATTCATGCATTGGTTCCTGTTTGTACTACGTGTCATGACATTCAGCACTCTCATTTCATTGGCATCCATGCTACTTCTTGCACTGTTTACCAGATGCCCTGGTATTAATTGTTAATGGAGTGTTGTGCCCGAGGGGCTGACTTATGTGCTGACTATCTATTTTCGCATTCATTTTCCTAACTGTTGAAAAGACTATTTTCAAAGGAAGTTTTAACTGATCCCAGATATTTTTAAAGGATTTTCACGGTTTTACTATTTTCTCAAAGATTTGCACTGCCCTATATAGCATGATGGAGTGCTTTACGTGTTTTCTTACCGCTCAGTTATTATTTACTTTTATTGCTTATTGAGTTGGAGTACTCACTTTACTCTCTACACCTCGCGCGCAGTTGCAGGTATTGTTCACCCGATAGCGGGTTTTGAGATGGTTGAAGGTATTGCTATTGTAGCTGAGCAGAGTGACCGCCAGCGTTCGCGGCACCGGATTTCTTCCTCTTAATTTCCAGATTTTATTCTATGTATTACAGACTTCGTGGTTGTATTAAAAATCCTTCTAGATGCTCGTGACTTGTGACACCCTGGTCGGACTGTGTTGGGTAGTAAATATCGGTTATTAATGCCATTAAGTTGTATTTATCTATTCATTTATGTTTAATTACTTTGAAAGAGACGATTTGGGTTAGTTGGCTGGCCTTGTCTTCACAAGAGGCGCCATCACGACCGGGTTGGAAATTGGGTCGTGACAAGTTGGTATCAGAGCCTAGGTTACTAGGTCTCACGAGTCATGAGCACATTTAGTAGAGTCTTGCGGATCGGTACGGAGACGTCTGTATTTATCCTCGAGAGGTTGCAGAACCTTTAGGAAAAACTCCACATTCTTGAATTCTTATCGTGCATCCTTGATTCAACTTGAAAAGAAACTCTTGAAATTCCTTCCACGCATTCGTAAGCACACATGAGCGCTCAGTATCAGATGTGCCTTGATGGCTTGTGAATCCCCGATCAAGGGGCGAGATATGATCTATGTGAGTTTGATGTTAGGCCAGTTTGGAGGACTTGAGGCCGGATCTTTGCCTATGGCTTGAGCACCGAGGTGCTGATTGTGTGAGCAAGTGTTTTGAACTTATATGTTCGGTATTGTCCCTATTAGCTGGAATGGAGGTTTGATATCCATGTGATGAGTATGCTAGTACTGCGAGATGTATCTATGTGATTTGGTAGTGATGAAAAAGTACGCTGGATAATAGATGAACTGTTAAGTGTTCGATTCCTATTGTGATTTGAGGTGTGGCCCGAGTTATGTGCACGTGAAGAATATTTTCGTATCTCCTAGTCGGGAAGTGAAGTGCATTACATGTGGCGGCATGAGTTCAGACTCAGGAAGACTAATGACTGTGTAACGTATATGATGGTAGGTATGCTGAAGTACTAAATTGAGGCGAAGCAGGTGGGTTATCTCCTGCGGAGTGTTCTTAGGTGGTATGATCCTTATGTGTATGTTAGAAGAGCTCATGTGTAATTGAAGAGTACGTGTTGAAATTGGATAAATTCGGGTCCCTTTAGAGGGTGGACTCAACAGATGTGGGGATCAATCTGAGGTTTGTAGAGGATTACAGTACTAGATGATCTACATAAACTTGTAGATGATTTGAGTTTAATCTCACTATGATATTGTGGCATCATTCGAGTAAAAGTATTATGGGTTATTGAGTGTGTCCTGATCTATGGCTTTGAGCCAAGTTAGGGAGGTTGCTGTGATTAGCTGATTGCACGGTTATGTGCTATGTTGGTTCAGTTTTGAGGTATGCTGGTGGATCAGTTCGGGTTACAGGAATTGAGCCGAGGATGGCACGAGTGAAGCAAAATTTTGACAAAGGTTATATGGTGCTTCGTAGTTGTGTGAAAATAATAGGATGTCTTGAGCTGTTGTTGATAAAGAATGATCAGTGTATAGAGAAGGAAGATGTTCGTTTGTATTGGAATGAGATCATATCCTACGGTGTCGGAGTG
This sequence comes from Nicotiana glauca, assembly GCA_026770625.1. Lineage (NCBI taxonomy): Eukaryota > Viridiplantae > Streptophyta > Magnoliopsida > Solanales > Solanaceae > Nicotiana > Nicotiana glauca. Next base: position 22,924 of record MU681564.1, read on the forward strand.
CTATGAGGCACGGATGGTTATGTCCGTTTGATCAGGTAAATTGCAGTTTGAATATGAAGTAAATGACTCTCGAGAATGGTTTGAGTGTGTTCAATATTCTACATGTAGCAATCAGGTGTCGTAAGGTTGTGTATGTGGGTAGAGACTGTGTTTTCAATGGAAAAGGTCAAGACTTGTGGTATTTTTATGTTGATTATGGGATCCTATGTATCGGTATCTGGAAAGTAATAACAACAAATTCAGATTCGCAGGAAGTTCTTCAAGTAGAGTATTCTGGAATGTGGTATTTCTGGGAACCTTTGAGAGGGCATTCAGTGGCCTATGGGTCTTAGACAGTGTGGTCTTATGTTCGAGTCTCGTGTGGTAAGCCTGGATTGAGGCATTGTGATGCTACAACGAGGGAGAAATATCAAGTTGATGATGAGTCAGAAGGGAAATTAGATAGATGGAATAGCTTGATAGTAGACCGAATCGGTATGGTAAGGGTATGATTAATTCTTCGTATGTGTTCGAGGTAATGAGCTTTTACAGGCATTTTGCAGCAATGCTCTTCACTTTTGACAGCTTGCTTAGCTTGGTTTGGATAGAAGGATTTAGTCCTGACAGTTTAGCTTGTACAGTTTACCGTGGTTTGAAGATTAGTATATTTTCTATGGGTATGCGAAGCATGGAATGTGTAATGATTCTTCTTCTAAATGGGATTGACGGAAGGTCTTGGCTAGATGAGTTACAGTTCAGTTCTGAAAAGAAGTTCATAAAATTATTAGGCAACAGGTAACCTCAGGTAATCAAAGAAATGGTACTGCTAATCGGAAGTGATTTGACGAGAGTAAATGTTTCGGAAAAAGGGTAATGTGATTTGACTTATGATACTTCGGTAGTATTGCGGTGCTTTCTTGTTAGATCGACTGCTGATGTCTGAGTTATTTGATGGCACGGGGGAATTTTAAGAATATCTTTCATGGAATAATTGGGTACTTGAGATGTAATATGTATTCATACGGCGGAATTTGGGATCAGGTACAGTGATTTGTGTGCTATATGGAGTTGGAGACTGGGAGTTCTCATGTTCATGCTATGTAGTGGTTTTGGATCATGTGTATTGGTACCGTTAGCGGCTATTGGGATTTGGAAGCCCGAGTGGATCTTTCTTTACTTGGTATATTAGATTCTGGATATGATATTGGGGTGTAGACTGGTTGTCTCAGTGTTGGGTTATTCTAGACTATTGTGCTATGGGTTATGTCGGAAAATGCCACAGGTTGCATGGCGAGGTGTATCGGATTATATTCTAGCAGAGTGGTTTGTATTCCAAAGACCAGCGAATGGCTGGGAAGGATTGCTGTTCTTAATTGGGCCTTCGTGGCTGATGTCAGTGCAGAGGTTTCTACCATTGATTCAGTTCTGGTATTGAGGAACTTTTCGGATGCGTTTCTTATGGCCGGGCATGTCGTCGGGCGAGGTTGTGGATTTCGGTATTGATTTGGTGCCAGGCACCGTATCGTACGGCTCCGACTGGAGTTATAGTAGTGGAAGGAACAATTTTATGCTTCTTGGCATTGAGTTCGTTGGCAGGCCAATATGGCTACGTATTTAGCTTGAGTTAGCTTGGTTAGTCCCGAGTTGTATTGTTGCGGGATAGGTTGATTCGATCGTTCTTGAACTTGTTAGTGATCTGGGGAGATCTATGAGCTGCTTTTTTTGTGATGTGAGACATTATGATTAGTTTGATATGGGCACATGTGGTGCGGTTCTACTGAGGATTCATAGAGAAAGTCGAGCGGGAAGAGTAATTAAGTGTTGCTCGGTAAATGGATTATTGGTTATGATCTATTAGGTTGCGTGTCGTATGTTATTTGTTTCACCGTGGGTATAATGAACTTGCTTTGGTTTCAGACATCAAAAAAAATTATGCGTGGCTGTTGATTTTGAGCATAACGACTTGAGGTGCTTCATGTGTATCAGTGTTTGGATAGGATCGTGCATTGTAGCGAGGCTACGTGGAGTTATGACCTTCGGGGTAGATTCAGGTGTTCTATTTCTATGATATGGGATGGGGCTCTAGCCTTGTGTTGTGATGGTACTGAGGAATTTGAGTTACAGCTCTTTTGTTTGAGTCATTTGTCATGATTTGAGTATGTTCAGACCGTTTCTCGTTGGTGCGTGTATTATGCAAGTTGTGGCTTAGGCCTGTTTGAGGTGTCATATCACCAGAGTGGTGTGTTGGATTCGAGATGATCGCTGGAGTCATTAATGAATACGGACGAATTTGATCTCAACTGGTTAGAAGGATAATATCGAGGTTTGGCCCGAAAATTTGTTGTGGTATGAGTCGAGAGGGAAGTGGCTTCATGAATGGTTGATCTGAGAAATAGTTACGGTTTATCGCGTGTCTTATGTATATGAAAGTGTTGGAATAAGACTTTAGCTAATAAGGGATTTTCTAGCGGTATTCGGGTGTTGTGGGAAACTGCTATGGGTAGAAGTTATCATTTCAAGTGTTTGCATTATGTGGTATATCATATAATTTCACCTGAGGTTGCAGGTATGGGTTATTACAGCTGGTTCAGGCTTATTCTGAGTATATATGTGAGGTCCTAATCTTGTGTATGATTTCGGGAAGTGCAATGTGGTTCTACGATTTATGGTTTAGATGGACTGTGAAATTCATCTATATTGTGTTATCGGACCTATGCGAGATAGGGTGACGAGGGATCACCTCGGGTATATGCTTGGTAAGGTCATTCAGTTATTGGGTTGCTTCTAGTACAACTCTGGGTACGCTCGAGGACGAGCGTTGGTTTAAGTTGGAGAGGATGTGACGACCCGACCCGTCATCTCATGTGTTACTGCTCCATTTTTCCCGTTTTATGCTTATTCATGTTTAATTATCAGTATGTGGTGTGTTAGAGTTGATTTGGATTGGTATTGGTAGAAAATGAGACACTTAGTCTCTTTAAGGAAGGTTAAGTGGGAAAAGTCAACCGGACGTTGACTTATGAGTTATAGGGCTCGGATGTGATTTCCGGTGATTCGGTTAGCTTCAGGAGGTGATTTTTGACTTAGGAGAGCAATCAGAATTGATTTTGGAGGTCCGGTGTAGAATTAGGCTTGAATTGGCGAAGTTAGTATTTTGGCGAATTCCGGTCGTTAGGTGAGATTTTGATCCGAGGGCCGTAATGGAATTCCGAGAGTTGTTGTAGCTTTGATATGTGATTTTTGATGTGTGTGCAAAATTTCAGGTCATTCGGACATCGTTTGGTTGGGTTCTCGATCGAATGCGTGTTTCGGAAGTTTTTAAAGAACTTAGGCTTGAATCCGATGAGAATTGGTGATTTTAGTGTTGTTAGATGTGTTTTGAAGATTGGAAAAAGTTGGAATAATGTTTTAGGATGTGTTGGTGCTTTTGGTTGAGTTCCCGGGGGCCTCGGGATGATTTCAGATGGTTAACGGGAAGTTTTGAACTTGTGGAAAGGGGAAAAGTGTTGCTGCTTCTGGTATTGCCACTTCTGCGGAATTTGGACCGCAAAAGCGAGGCCGCTTAAGCGATGGATTTGACCGCAGTAGTGGTGAGGAGGCTTGGGCGCCTGGTTCCGCAGAAGCGATAGGGTAGCCGCAGAAGCGGAATCGCTTCTGCCATGTTGTGACCGCAGTGGCGGTTTGGTTCGAGAGTTGGATTTCCGCAGAAGCGGAAGGTAGGGCGCAGAAGCGGGATGGGGACCGCATAAGCGAAAATGCTGGGCTGATTATTAAGTATTTCCTCCACGAGCTAGGTATTATTTTCCACCACCGTTGAGCATCTTGAGAGATTTTTGGGAGCAATTGAAGAGGGTTTCGACTGCAATTTATTGGAGGTAAGATTTTTTTGAGTTAAAAACATGAGTATTATGTGAAATTAGCCTAGAAATTCATGGAATTAAGCCTAAAATTGATGAACTAGGGCTTGGGATTTTGAGATTTAAATATGGAATTTGGAGGGTCAAATGGACTCCGATTTTGGTAAATCTGATATGTACGGACTCGTGGCGAGACGAGGAATCCGGTGATGTGAATTTTATAGTTTTTCGAGAAGTGAGCCCGGTGCTCGGGTTTTGCTAGTTTCGAGATTTTTTCTATTTTTCGATTGTTTTCAATTGGGTATTGTCCCATTGGCATATTGTGATGTATTCGCTCTGATTTTGGTTAGATTCGACGTGCGTGGAGGCCGGTTTGAGGGGCAAAGGCGTCGCGGGCTAGAGATTTCGCCGGTTCGAGGTGAGTAATGATTGTAAATGATATCCTGAGGGTTGAAACCCCAGATTTGTGCACCATAGTGCTGTATTGAGGTGACTTGCACGCCGGATAGCGAGCGTGGGGTAGAGCACCGTTGGGGGATTGTGACTTGGTCCGTCCCGGTTGTTGATTTACCGCATAATTGACTGAAGCTACTTTGATATTATCATGATTTGGGATGATTGCCACATTTGGGCTTCGTGCCAATTGTTTGAATCCTTCAGAGATTGATATTACTATTTTTTTTGCATTATTTATGCATATTATTTGATCTCAGTCCAAGGTTTTAACTACTCTTTCGCAAACTCAGCCATCTCTCTAAGATTTGAAAACTTAAACGATATTTTACCGACGTTTTGAGCTATGGACTGTTACTTTATTATTGCCCAAGGGGCTTATGTGCATTTCTGTACTGAGCATGGATCGGGCTACGGGCCGTAGCAGTGTTATATGTGCATTTCTAGACTGAGGATGGATCAGGCTGCACGCCGCAGCGGTGTGATATTGATATTGCGCTTGGGCTGTAGGAGCCCCTCTGGAATCTGAACCCCCACAGTGAGCGTGGGTACCCAAATGGATTGGGTTGTGCGCCACAGCGGTCATATGCATTGCATTGCATTCATGCATTTGTTCCTGTTTGTACTATGTGTCATGACATTCAGCACTCTCATTTCATTGGCATCTATGCTACTTCTTGCACTGTTTACCAGATGCCCTGGTATTAATTGTTAGTGGAGTGTTGTGCCCGAGGGGCTGACTTATATGCTAATTTGCACTATCTATTTTCGCATTCATTTGCCTAACTGTTGGAAAGACTATTTTCAAAGGAAGTTTTAACTGAGCCCATATATTTTCTAAAGGATTATCACGGTTTTACTGTTTTCTCAAAGATTTGCGCTGCCCTATATAGCATGATGGAGTGGTTTATGTGTTTTCTTACCGCTCAGTTATTATTTACTTTTATTGCTCACTTAGTTGGAGTACTCACTTTACTCCCTGCACATCGCGTGCAGTTGCATGTATTGTTCACCCGGTAACGAGTTTTGAGCTGATTGAAGGTATTGCTATTGTAGCTGAGCAAGGTGACCGCCAACGCTCGCGGCACCGAGTTTCTTCCTCTTGATTTTCAGATTTTATTCTATGTATTACAGACTTTGTGGTTGTATTAAAAGTCCTTCTAGATGCTCGTGACTTGTGACACCCCAGTCGGGCTGTGTGGCGTAGTAAATATCAGTTATTAATGCCATTAAGTTGTATTTATCTAATCATTTACGTTTAATTACTTTGAAAGAGACGATTTGGGTTAGTTGGTTGGCCTTGTCTTCACGAGAGGCACCATCACGACCGAGTTGGAAATTGGGTCGTGACAGTTCAATTATTCCATATACTTTCACAATATTTTCTCAACAATTAAGAATCATCACCAAGGCAATAAAATATAACAGATTCAAGATATTCACAATTTTAAAGACTCACGGTCATGCTAGACACCAATGTGTTGATACTCGTCACCATGCCTTCACATCGTACTCGACAATTACCACATAGCAAGTAAGACTCAACTCCTAATCCCTCAAGCTAGGGTTAAACCAAACACTTACTTCAAACTTCCACGACCAAATCAATCCTCAACAACCGCTTTCCCTCTCGAATTCGGTTCCAAATCAATCAAATCTATACAATAATGACGTCATATCATCAATACATGCTAAACAAATTAAACCCAATGCCTAATTATAGATTTCCGAACTTTCTTCCCAAAATTCCAAAAAATGACCCGGTCCCGCTTGGTTGAAATACAAGGTTTGGACTTAAATCAAATCCCCCATTCACCCACGAGCCCGAACATGTAATTTGTTTTCAAATTTGACCCCAAAACGAGGTCTAAATCAAGAAAAATCAAAAAGCCCTAACCCTACCCATTTCTCTAAATTCTACCCTTAATTACATGTTTTAGGCTTAGAAATTCATTAGATGTTGATGAAAAATGAAGGAAACGAGTTTAGGATTACTAATCCATGAAGTTTTGGTGAAAGAAGCTTCAACGGACGCCTAAGGACCTTGGAGAAGAAGGAGCTCGTGAAAACTTGTGAAAAATCCCGTCACTGTTCTGTTTTGGAAATAAAATAATATAAATGGGCGAAATTGCCCTTCGCGTTCGCGACAGGCAGGTCGCGTTCGCGAAGAGTAGCACTTACAGGCCATCGCGATCACGGAAAGGGTATCGCAAATGCGGAGAATAAAAATGCGAGGGTTCCGAAAGTGCTCTATGCGAACGCGTGGGACTTCACGCGAACGCGATGAAGGAGTCCTGGACACTACGCAAATGCGAAGAGGAAAGAAGGCTAAGTCCCCCAGGGTCAAACAACTCTATGCGAACGTGAGTGCAGGGGTGCGAACGCGATGAAGGGTAAATCTGAAGCTTCGCGAACACGGAAGAGGCTTCGTGAACGCGAAGAAGAAATGGACCTGCAACTGCTGAAGCCAAAACCTGCAATTTCCTATGTTTGACACCACCCCGAAACACTCCCGAGCCCTCGGGGCTCCTAACCAAACACATGCACTAACTCAACAACATCCTACGAACTTAACCGTGCGATTAAATCGCCAAAATAACATCATATACATCGAATTAAGCCTCAAAATCCATAATTTCTTCCAAATTTCATAAAACATCAAATTTCCATTTTAAGTCCGAAACACGTCAAACGAAGTCCGTTTTCAACCAAACTTAACAGAAAGTGCTTAAACCGTATATAAGACCTATACCGGGCGCCGAAATCAAAATACGGGCCCGATACCATCATTTTCTAATCATATTTCATTTCCAATTTCCTTAAATATTTTCAGAAAATAATTTTACTCAAAAATTCATTTTTCGGGCTTGGGACCTCGGAATTCGATTCCGGGCATACGCCCACGTTCCATATTTTCCGACAGACCCTCTGGGACTGTTAAATTACGGGCCTGGGTCTGTTTACCCAAAATATTGACCGAAGTGAAATTTATTTATTTTAATACCAAAGTTTAGCATTTTTCACACAATTTCACATTTAAGCTTTTCGGCTATGCGCCCGGATTGCGCATGCAAAATGAGGTGATTATAAATGAGGTTTTCAAGGCCTCAGAAGCACAGAATGGGTAAGAAAATAGGTGATGACCCTTTGGGTTATCACATGGTGACCATCCGAATCAATTTTGGAGCAGGAAAAATATATCATAAGTCTTCCTTATGAAGAAGATTTCTCAGAGGATAATATCCCTACCAAGTCTAGGCCTTGTCATATGAACTCCGATTATTTGGAGTTATGCAAAAAAGAAATTCATTCTTTACAGCAGAAGGGTTTAATTATACCCTCAAAATCCAAATAGTCTTGTACTGCTTTTTATGTAAATAAGCATGCTGAATAGGAACGAGGAATTCCTAGATTAGTTATTAACTACAAACCTCTCAATAAGGTTTTGAAATGGATTAGATACACCTATTCCTAATAAAAAGGATTTTCTTGATAGATTACATGATGCCATTATATTTTCAAATTTTGATTTAAAATCAGGTTATTGGCAAATACAAATATCTGAATCGGATAGGTATAAAATTGCTTTATATGTACTAATGGGCCAATATGAATGGAATGTTATGCCTTTTGGATTAAAAAATGCACCTTCCGAATTTCAAAAAATTATGAATGATATCTTCCTTCCTTATATGGATTTCATAATTGTTTATATTGATGATATTCTAGTATTTAAAAAAATATAGAATCTCATTTCAAACATTTAGATTCGTTTAAAAAGATTATTATTCAAAATGGTTTAGTTATATCCAAACCAAAAATGATGATTTTTCCAAACACTGTTAGATTCCTTGGTCATAATATTGAAAAGGGTAGGATCATTCCTATTAATAGAAGTATAGAATTTGCATCCAAATTCCCTGATATTATTACTGATAAGACCCAGCTCCAGCGATTTTTAGGAAGTCTGAATTATATCTCTCCTTTTATAAAGGACCTTGATAAAGATACATATCTTCTTTATGATAGATTGAAGAAGAATCCAAAAGCTTGGACTGATAGTCATACTGAATCAATCAAAAAAATTAAATAAAAGATTAATAATGATCTATGTTAAAGTCTTGCTGATCCCACTTGGCCAAATGTTGTGGAAACTGATACCTATGATATTGGTTATGGTGGGATATTGAAACAATGTTCTCCATTAGATAAACAAGAATATCTTGTTCAATTTTATTCTGGAAAATGAAATGAATCCCAGAAGAATTATGCGACAGTTTCCAAAGAAATTCTTGCTATTGTTAAATGTGTTATGAAATTCCAAACTGATTTATACAATTAGAATTTTTTGATTAAAACTGATTGTCAAGCTGCAAAGTTTATCTATAATAAAGATTTTAAACATGATGTTTCTAAACAAATTTTTGCAAGGTGGCAAGATTTATTAGCCCCTTTTGATTTTGAAATAATATACAAAAAAGGGTCTGATTCCTAATTTTCTTACAAGAGACTATTTGAACTAATAGTTCTATATTTGGCTTTACCGATTATGAGGCCTACATACAACCTCCTCGTGGTCGAGAAAGTGGAAGAGTTTCTACTAATAGTAGAGAGAATAATATTCTCGCTCAAATTGGAAATCAAAGGCTAATAGCTGCTAATATAGTAGGAGGTAATACTGATCACCCTTTATACATGGAATTCATGAATTTTATACAATCCAGGAAAGATGAAAGTACATCATTGTCGATGCCACTTTTTCTAAAGGCGACAAATATATATCGCTCGAAATCGGGTATACGACATTCTGGAGGAGAACTCTATTCCCTTTCAAGAATTGGGTTTTTGGGAGTTTGGAGAGTCGCCGTGCATTAGGACACTTTTAACAAAGAATTTGAGATGAAGAACCAGAGTTTGGGTAAGGGTTAGAAATTATCTCGAGGGGAAGGTGTTAGGCACCCCTCAAGATCCACTAGTGTGGTTCCCGGCCATACTACAATTGTGACTTTAACAATGAAGGAAAACAGATAGAAGTCCCAAGTAAAAGGATTTTTCACATAATATTGCAAAAGGTTTAAGAGTTTGAAAAGAAAAGGAGTATAAGGTTTGGAAAGGTAGTTTTAAATAACTTAAAAAGAAGAATGACAAGTAAAAAGGGGAAAGGGGGTCCTAGGTTTGTAAATAATATGGATCACATCAATGCAATACCCGACGTACACTCCTCAAGAGAGGGGTCGCACGTGATATTAGCGCACCGATCATCATATCCTGTTAGCGGAAACGTAAAAGAAAGAACACAAGATTTAACGTGGTTCGGATCAAAATAATCCTACGTCCACCAGAGAACAATTGCCTTTCTATTATTTACAAAGGAAGGGGAGATTTCCCAATTACACTTAAGAGAATTTCTCTCTTAACTCTCTACTCACTACAATATATTGTATTGTTTTTGGGATGGTTTCTACAAATGAAAGATTGCATCTATTTATAGAGGTAAGGACCTCCTCTTGATGTCATTGGTGACATCAAACTACCTCCTCTTGATGTCATGGGTGACATCAAAGGAGGAAGCTTCCTCCTAGCATTCATGCCAACTCTTTCCACCAACTCTTCCAATTGGCATGCCATTGTTGACTAAACATAAACCAACATTTTCAGCATGCCATTGTTGACTAAACATAAACCAAAATTTTCAATCTCCACCTTGGTTTGCATTTCGAGCATGCGTGTGAACAACTCTGGCCAAAACTTCTAAGCTTACTAGGCAATGCCGTTGTAAGAAACAAGAAGAATCAAACCATGGTTGAACATACCACCTCCACCTAACAACTATTCTTTTTGGAGTTGCATCAGTTGATGCACACCCCCGCCAAGTCCTTGTAGTGTGCAAACTTAGCGAGCGGGACTATCTTGGTCAACATGTCTGCAACATTATTGTCTGTGATAACCTTCACGACCTTGATAGTTCCCTCTTCAACAACATCTCGAATAAAATTACATCTGACATAAATGCGTTTAGTGCGCTCATGAAATCTCTGATTTTTCATTAGATGAATAGCACTCTGACTATCACATCTAATAGTTGATTCCAGCTGAACCAAACTCAATTCCGCTACTAAACCTTTCAACCAGATAACTTCCTTCATCGCCTCCGCTGCTGCCATGTATTCTGCTTCTGTCGTAGACAAATCGACAATCGACTGCATAGTCGACTTCCAAATAACGACACTGCCAACGAGGGTAAAGATGTATCCAGTTGTGGACCTTCTTCTGTCAAGATCTCCTGCATATTCAGAATCCACATAACCGAGAATTGAAATACCTCCACCAGTTTTTCGAAAGGTCAGACCAACACCAGAAGCTCCCTTGAGATATCTCAATATCCACTTGACAACTTCCCAATGCCTCTTTCCAGGGCTGGACGTGTATCTACTTACCATACTTACAGATTGAGCAATATCTGAACGTGTGCATACCATAGCATACATAATGCTACCAACTGCACTGGCATAAGGAATCTTTGACATAATCTCCACCTCATCCTCGGACTGAGGCATTTGTAACTCTAAAAGTTTAAAATGAGGAGCTAATGGTGTACTTACAGGCTTGCACGTATGCATATTGAATCTCTCGAGAATCATTTCAATATACCTCTTATGAGAAAGATGAACAACACCATCTTCTCTTGGAATTTCCATACCAAGGATTTTCTTTGCAGCTCCTAAATCCTTCATGTCAAATTCCTTACTCAACAGTTTCTTCAAAACATTTATTTATGTAATGTTGTTAGCAGCAATAAGCATATCATCAACATACAACAGTAAATAAATCATTGAGTTACCAGACATATTCTTTTGATACACACAGCTATCAAATGCACTCCTTGAGAATTCATGTGTAGTCATGAATGCATCAAACCTCTTGTACCACTGTCTAGGGGATTGTTTCAAACCATACACAGACTTTAATAGTTGGCATACATGATCTTCTTTTCCCTCAGCTAGGAAAACTTCAGGCCGATCCATATAGATTGCCTCTTCTAGATCACCGTGTAAGAAAGCGATTTTGACATCAAGCTATTGAAGCTCCAAGTCAAATTGTGCAATCAATGCTAGTAGCACGCGAATTGAGCTATGCTTCACGACTGGAGAGAAAATCTCATTATAGTCAATTCCCTTCTTCTGACTAAAACCTTTTGCAACCAATCTTGCCTTGAACCTAGAATCTTCTACTTCAGGAATTCACTCTTTCTTTCTGTAGATCCACTTGCATCCAATTGTCCTCTTCCCGTTTTGTCTTTTCACTAAGACCCATGTCTGATTCTTGTGAAGAGACTCCATCTCTTCAGTCATGGCTAACCGCCATTGTGAAACATCCTTGCAAGAAGTTGCTTTAATATATGAGGAGGGCTACAGATCCTTAATCTCTTCTTGTGCAGCTACGAACACATATGCAATCAAGTTTGCTTGATTTATAAGGCGTTCTAGTTCTCGTGTCTGCCTCTTCTCCCTCCCTTTCGCAATTAGTATGGTTTATTGACAACAAGTTCTTCAAGGTCTACATCTTTTGACTCATCTTTAACCTGAGTCTCTTGATCTTTTCCTTGGCAAGCTCCACCGGAAGATCCACCTGCTCGTTGTTCTTGTTTCCTGAAAACTCCACGGAAACTTTACGGGGATCAAGTATAGAGGATTCATCGAAGGTGACATCTCTACTAACTATAAATTTGAGTAAAGACAAACACCAAAGTTTGTACCCTTTTACTCCATCCACATACCCTACGAATATGGCCTTCTTTGCCCTTGGTTCAAGCTTTCCTTCATTAACGTGATTATAAGCTGGACATCCAAATACTCGTAAGTATGAATAGTTAGAGGGTTCACCTGACCATACCTCATTCGGAGTCTTAAAGTCAATTGTCGATGCTGGAGATCGATTGACAATATGAGCAGCAGTGTGAACTGCTTCAGCCCAAAATACTTTGGACATTTTGGCTTGTATGAGCATACAATGAGCCTTTTCAAGAAGAGTTCTGTTCATTCTCTCAGCAACTCCATTCTGCTGTAGGGTATTACTGACCGTCCTATGTCTTGAGATCCCATATACCTTGCATAATTCATTAAACTCTTCATTGCAAAACTCCAAGCCATTGTTTGTGTGAAGATACTTGATTTTCCGCTCCATTTATTTTCAACCAAAATCTTCCACTCTTTAAATGCTTCAAAAGCATCACTTTTTGCCTTCAAAAAATGCACCCAAACCTTTCGTGAGAAATCATCAATAAAAGTGAGAAGATACCTCTTTTCGCCCTTCAATGGAAGTTTAGAGGGACCCCATAAATATGAATGGATGCAGTCTAGCACTCCTCTCTTCTTGTGTTTGCCAGTGGTGAAGCTGACCTTCTTCTGCTTCCCTAGAACGCAGTGCTCACAGAAGTCAAGTGTGCTGATCTTCTCACCTTCCAAAAGGTTACTATTGCTCAACATCTCCAGTCCACGTGCGCTCATATGACCCAGTCTCATGTGCCATAATCTTGCCTTGTCATCATTATATAACTGCACTGTAGATGCATTTGCAGAGCCAACAATGGTGCTTCCGGCCAATGTGTAAAGGCCGTTCTCCAGCTTGCCTTTCAGCATGACTAAAGAACCTTTAGTCACCTTCATAGTTCCTGCTTCGCTCATGTACTTGTAGCCTTGTTCATCCAGAGTACCCAAGGAGATCAAATTCTTCTTCAGATCAGGAACATGACGGACTTGTGTAATAGTCCTCACGACTCCATCATGGCAGCGAACTCGAACTGAGCCAATGCCAACTATTGCACAAGTTGCATTATTGCCCATTACTACGGTTCCTCCACTTTTCTCATAGCTGCTAAACCAGTCTTTTCGGAACATCATATGTAGAGTAAAAGTAGAGTCTAACACCCATTTGTTTCCATAATTACTATTATTATACGATGTTGTTAGTACATAATCATTATCAAAATCATGTACCTATTCAACTGTAGATGCACTCGCCTTTTCCTTGGACTTTGACATTGGGCAATCTCGTTCAAAGTGCCCCTTCTTGCCACAACCCCAACACTCTGTATTCTTCTTGTTCACACGAGACTTTGATCTGTACTTTGATTTGCTCTTTCCCTGTTGGCTAGTCCGGCCTCTCACAAAGAGCCCACTTGCCTGGTCATCTCAGTCTCCTTCGATGTGCCTCCGCACATCACTAGAGTTAAGTGCCTGCCGCACTTGCTCAAGCTTGATAGGCTACTTGCTATACATCATTGAATTCTCAATATCACAATATCCTGAAGTCAAAGAAAAAAACAAAGCACATGCAAGTGTCTCCTCCTCCCTTTTAATTCCTGCAATCTGCAAGTCCGTGATAAGTTTATTGAACACATCTAAATGATCTTGTAACGAAGTATCTGACCCCATCTTAAATGTGTGAAGACGCCATTGTAACAACATCCTTGTTGTCACTGATCGGTCTTGGTATAGCCCTTCTAGCTGTTCCCATAACTATTTGGCCGTCTCTTCGGTACCTGTACTCACTTCACAAAGCACGTTAGGTGCAAGGGATAGTTGGATTGCACCCAATGCATCCCCTTCAATCTTCTCCATGTCGGGAGCTGATATATCCTTAGGATACTTTCCGTTAATAGCATGGATTGAATCTTCCCTCCGCAGTAATGCCATCATCTGGATCTTCCAGATATTGAAGTTGTTGCGTCTACTAAATCTATCAATTTCAAACGTCATGGAACTCATCTTTGCTTGTTCTTCCTCCTTGGATCTTTATGAATCCTGTCACTCTAATACCAATTGTTAGCGGAAACGTAAAAGAAAGAACACAAGATTTAACATGGTTCGGATCAAAATAATCCTGCGTCCACCAGAGAACAATTTCCTTTCTATTATTTACAAAGGAAAGATTTCCCAATTACACTTAAGAGAATTTCTCTCTTAACTCTCTACTCACTACAATGTATTGTATTGATTTTGGGATGGTTTCTACAAATGAAGGAGTGCATCTATTTATAGAGGTAAGGACCTCCTCTTGATGCCATTGGTGACATCAAAATACTTCCTCTTGATGTCATGGGTGACATTAAAGGAGGAAGCTTCCTCCTAGCATTCATACGAACTCTTTCCACCAACTCTTCCAATTGACATGCCATTGTTGACTAAACATAAACCAACATTTTCAGCATGCCATTATTGACTAAATAAACCAACATTTCATATCCATATTCTACCCTTCCCACCCCGTTAGGGTATTTAAAACGCGGAAAGTATTGTTACTTATTGTATGCTAGTACCTGTCCCCGAGGCATTTATGACTACTAATCCTAAAGGGAAATGGAATTTGGGGCTTTTGAGAGTTTTCAAAGGACAAAATAGTAAGGCAATATTCAAAACACGTAAGACAAGTATGGGAAAACATGTAACCAAATAGGGCTCAAGTAAGCCTCCTTAAATAAAATAAGGGCATATAGTTTAGCATGTCTTGCACGTACTGGTTTGGTCTGAATTAAATAAAAGCGATAAGCGGACTGGTTCAACACATATTTTTAGACAAGAAGTCCGTATTAGGTCCGCTCGAATGCAGCTGTCTAAGACTGAACACAATTGACTAGTTTACCTAACTTTTGGCCTATTTGTTAAACAAACCAATAGGCATGGTATCTACTGGTTTCAGAAAAGAGGCGAACTGATTACATAAAAGGTTGCTAGTTTGAACAGAATAAGACAAGTTTTGCAGTTGATATTGCTTAAACACGTGAGACGGTTCAGAATCGATATTTCCTATAGGCATGCTTTCTAGACGTTTACTGATTTTAGGCACCTTTTACAGACCTTACCAAGAGTGCAAAAATCCTATGAGCATGGTATCTATAGTGCAGCTTGTTATTATTATTAAACCTATAGACTGTTTGCCTAATGACATATGCATATGCAGAAATGCAGAAGCTTATAGGCAAAATTTCTATATGCAGATGCATAAACTTATAGGCAAGATTTCTATATGTAGATGCATAAACTTAGGCAAGATTTCTATATGATATGCAGAATTTATAAGCATGATTTCTTGTGTGAAAGTGCAGAAATTCAGAAACAAACCGCATAGGCAGGATATCTACCCTTATGAATACATAAAGTAAATCCCCCTCCATTTCTTTACTAAAGCCCCATAAGTTATTACAAATTATTACAGACCAAATGAATCAAACTGGATGTAAAATTACATCAGAAATTTAAGCTGCATCCAAGGAACCTAATTTAGACTTAATATCTAACAATATGAGATGAACCAAACTTCCGGGATCAAGATTTCCAAAGCCTTCTCTTATCTAGGGTGTGTTAAAGTTCCAAGGATTTTCAAGAACCCCAGGCAATGCTTACACCCAGATATCATCAAAGAACTGAATTAAAGTGCAGTGTGGAAGGGACAACCCTCAAGTATCCAAGTTCCGAGGGAGCTCATGGGTCCCAAGGCAAGGCTCAAAAGAGAGGGGCAGAACTTAGATTCTAGGAAGAAGTGTAATTGCAATAGAAGGGATTAGGGAATGCCAAGGCAGGGTGGTGGTCATGCCCAGCAATATGGCATGCTGGCACACCCCTGACCAGCCTGTTAGCCAAACATTGGAGAGTAAGGACCTATTGAAGGTCAAGCCATGGCCTGGGCAGTAATTAGAATACTGTCAGACCAAAGCTTTAACTCAGCACACATAGAAAGGGAATGGGGATGGGAAATTGAAAGAGCTTAGGACCCAAAAGGACCAGTTCATATCCATGGACAATAATTTCAGATATATTGCCATGTTTTTAAATCATAGCTCAAACACATAGGGGAATTAGGGGTAGGGATTCATATAGGAATAAAAGCAAAGAAAGAAAATGCTTGCAGAAGTTACAGAATATGAACAGCAAACCAAACAAGAGAATGAACTACAGAATAAACACATAGGGGTGAGACAAAAGTTTAAATAAAGGACATACCAGTTTCAAAAAGAGACAAGTAAAAGAAAGCAGAAATCTTGCAAGTCGGCCACAATACAAACAACAAGAGATTACTTTTTGTAGTGCAAGGGTGAGTTCAGAGAAGACTCGAGTGTTCCTCGTGTCCTTTGTTAATAAAAGGAGCAGGTATTTATAGTTTTTGAAAATGAGTGAAAGAGAAGAAATAAATTGCAAACATGGAAACAATCCCATTCAGAATCAATTATACGAGTGACTGCCCTTAGTTAAGAGGGTCACTTGCTTAACGGGTAATGACAGGCTCAAAATAAGGAAAGCAATCAATTAAAAGCAGGCTGGCAATTGTCATGAAAGAAGTAGTAAAATAACAAGCAAGCAATCGAGTCTAGGCGCAAAAGAATTCAAATTTGGAAAGGATTCAGTAAGGTAAAATAGGAAAAGAAATCAATTAACCCTAATAGGCGAGTGAAATCAGAATTTGATAAAGGAAATGTTTGAAATCAGTCAGAAGTTTGAAAAACCATCAAATAAGGAGTTTCGGCATATAAATAGGGTGCATAAACATCAAGCATGCGAGGCTGAATTTAAGACAAAGAAAAAGTGTCCAGATCAGTGAGTTGTTGAAACAAAGTTAGCAGTAGGTGAAACAACTTCAAGAACTCAAATAAGCCCAAGGGATTAGGGTTTTGAAATCAAAACAAGTTCAGAGATGAGAAGAAAACGAATCACGTAACAAGTGGCCTCAAAACTTGAATGAAACCCCAAATTCTAGGGTTTTTTTACCATTAATCGAGTCTAGAGACGCAAACAAGCAAGTCAGGCAGAAATACTAACAAAATAAGTTCAGAAAACTCAAAGGGACTAAGACCTTAAACATGTATTTCCCAGAAAACTTCGGGAAAACATAATAAAAGAAAAATCGTGCAAAATATAGTAGGGGAAATCATAAGAACAAGGTAGAAGAAAATACTTAAGAATCACAGTAGAGCATGTAAAATCAGAGAAACCCTAAGTCGGAGAAGATGAACAGGTTTGAAAGCAAACTTTTGAAAGAAACTTTGGGAAATTGTTTGAAACCTTAAAATAAACATAGATCTAGAACAAATCTAGAGAAATTAGGAGAACCTCGAAAGGCTAGGGTTTCAGAAGAACCCTAGGAACGAGAGAGGCCTGGAAAAGTCATGATCTAAGCCGGAGAAGTTGGACTCTGGCTCGAATGACCATGGTATGCCGGAGTAAATCCGGAGACGACCATGGAACCCTTGAATCGAACGAAGCCTGGGTACGGATCTTCAAGGCTAGGCTTTGAATCTTCAGAAAACTGACGTATAAGAGCACCAGGGGATAGGATTAGGATTCCCACGGCTTTGGTGGCCATGGATTACGGTGGATCTCCAGTCAATGACGGCAAGAGGCGGTTAGGGTTTGAGAACCCTCGAGAGATTTTGAGTGAGGAAAGTGTTTAGAGGCGGCTGATAGAAGGTAAATGAGGGAATTATGGTGGTCATTGGGTTTAATTAAAGAAGGGCGAATTAGGGCCGTTGATCTCAAAGATCAACATTTCAGATCAAAGTGGGTTGGGTCGGGTGACTTTAAACGGGTTAGGTCCAGAATTGGGCCTAGAGTTGGGTCAATTAAGGGGTTTGATTTGGCTATAATTGAAATGCAAATGGGCTATAGATTAAATATCTAATTGTTCACTTTTAATTTAATTAAAATAGTTAAAATATTTTTTTAAAAACAAATTTAAAGCACTGAATTGATTAATAATACATAAATGTTAATCTAAAAATACTGGGAGTAATTTTATATTGTAAGATGCTATTAATCGCAATATAGACTATAATTACAATTATATACAATTTAACTTTAAAAATACCAAACAAATTTGTAAAAATATATAAAAATTACTTTAATTATATTTTGGTGTAAATATGAGAATAAAATAAGTTATTCACCAAAATGATAATTTTAGGAATAATTACTGCATTTGTAGTATAAAAATAGGCAATAAATTAGTTTTAAAGGTCTTTAAAAATTTGCAAAATCACCAAAACACTTGGGTATGCTTATATGCATATATATGTTATTTTGGAAGTATTTTGAGTATAAAATACATAGGAAAAAATTGGGTAGCAACAACTGCCCCTCTTTACCCGAGAAGGATGAAAGAGCTATCGGGTAAAGATAAGATGGCCAATTTTGACCGGAAGAGGCGATTTGAAAGAAATTTTGACCGAGCTCTGGTTCTTGAACTGCCTACACATCCCTAATTTTACAGGAATCAGGCCATATATAGTTTATATCCATTGACGGATTATGTCGATGGCGGTTTTTGAAAGGGACGGACACGATGTTTATGTTGGAAGAGGTATTTGAAATCTGATAGGCTGCGGGACCGGAGCGGGATCGCTCCTGCCGAGATGGTCGTTTGCTAGCCGGTGTACCTGCAAGTAGGCAACGCAACATATATTGGGCATAAATTAAACATGATGCAAGTTCCCATTGGACCATGAATGATGTCTTTGGACGGCTAGGATGACGTCCTCTGACTGTGATGTCCCGGGACATGAAGAGCGTAAACAAAGATTCACAGGCTATGAAATGATGTTCTCGGGCTATGCGGATGGTGCCTCCGAACTATGATGCCTTTGAATAGGTTGGCGATCTTTCAGCCCATGAAATACAAAAGGTGGCGATCTTTCAGCCCATGCAAGAAATGATGATATTTCAGCCGGTGCAAAATTTAAATGATGGTGGCGATATTGCAGCCGTGCGAGAAAATAAAGAGGCGATATTTCAGCCATGCAGGATGGAGACAACGCTTAGTCTCGAAAGGCAGATAGGTAGCCTTATGCAGATGGAGGTAGAGCTTAACCTCAGAAGGCAGAAGAGTAGCCTTATGAAAATAATGCAGATGGAGACATGGCTTAGTCTCGAAAGGCAGATAGGTAGCCTTATGCAGATGGAGACAAAGATTACTCTCGAAAGGCAGAAGAGTAGCCTTATGCAAATGATGCAGATGGAGATAGGGCTTAGTCTCGAAAGGCAGATAGGTAGCCTTATGCAGATGGAGATAGAGCTTAACCTCGGAAGGCAAAAGAGTAGCCTTATGCAAATGATGCAGATGGAGACAGGGCTTAGTCTCGAAAGGAAGATAGGTAGACTTATGCAGATGGAAGTAAAGCTTAACCTTGGAAGGCAGAAGAGTGGCCTTATGCAAATGATGCATATAAAGACAAAGTTTAGTCTCGAAAGGCAGATAGGTAGCCTTATGCAGATGATAATGGAGGTAGAGCTTAACCTCGGAAGGCAAAAAGGTAGCCTTATGCAAATGATGCAGATGGAGACAGGGCTTAGTCTCGAAAGGCATATAGGTAGCCTTATGCAGTGCAAGAATGTAAAGAGCGAATAGTAGTAAGATTTCTTAGCTGATAGATGATTATGATATCGTGATTGTTGGGGAAGTAGTGTACGGGTAGCAATTTCGAATAAGTGATGATTCCGAGGAGTTGCATTCTTGGGAAATTATGCGTACATAAATCTACCTGACGATATTGCAAGTCGAGTGCCTGCATCCAAAGAAAATTGTGAGTTCTATAAGGGGGAAAGGTTAGTTCGTTTTCCTCTGGCTCCTGGCATTGTGTGTCTTTGGGGTAGCTTCGCTAAACAACAGTAATTGAGATAATAGTTATGTATGATTTAGTATAACGTAAGTATATAATCAAAAATAGTTTTCTTTTTGATGAACCAACGATTACGACGTGGTTCATGACATTGCAACCTTTCTCGCTCCTGAATTTTGAGGGTCCTCCTCAAAATTCTGCCCCAGTTTCCAATAGCAGGGGGAAATTAAATTGTGACCGAACCCATAGGGCTGCCTACGTATCCCCTCTTAAATGGGAATCAGGTCAGGTGCAGTCCAAATTACATCATGAAGGAAATCATAAATGGTTGCACATAGTATCATTTTACTGCATCTGAATTGATCGGCTTCGGACAGACTTCTCCGTCCATTTCTGCAAGAATAATGGCTCCTCCAGTTAGAACCCGGTGAACCATGTACGGACCTTGCCAATTGGGAGAGAATTTCCCGTTGGCTTCATCTTGATGTGGGAAAATCTTCTTCAACACCAGCTGCCCCGGTGTAAACTTCCTTGGCTTGACTTTTTTGTTGAAAGCTCTGAACATTCTATTCTGATGCAACTGACCATGGCAGACTGCATTCATTCTCTTCCCATCTATATGGGCTAACTGCTCGTAGCGACCTTTTACCCATTATGCGTCATCCAACTATGCTTCTTGTATGATCCCCAAGGAGGGAATTTCTACCTCAGCGGGGATGACCACCTCTGTACCATAACCAACATATAGGGAGTTGCCCTGGTCGATGTGCGGACTATGATGCGGTATCCTAATAAGGCGAATGATAACTTCTCATGCCACTACTTGTGCTTTTCTTGATGTTTTTGTTAGCCGCTTCTACGGCTCCATTCATCTGAGGCTTGTAGGCTGTGGAATTCTTGTGTTTGATCTTGAACGTTTCACACATTGCCTTCATCAGACCACTGTTGAGATTGGACCCATTGTCGGTAATGATCGACTCTAGGATGTCGAACTGACAAACAATACGGTCGCGGATAAAGTCTGCCACAACCTTCTTAGTTACTGCCTTATATGATGCTGCTTCGACCCATTTGGTAAAATAGTCAATTGCCACTAGGATAAACTTGTGCCCATTTGATGCGGCAGGTTTGATAGGTCCGATAACATCCATTCCCCAAGCGGGGAATAGCCATGGTGAGCTTGTTGCAGTAAGCTCGTTTGGAGGCACCTTTATCATATCTACATGTATCTGGCAGCGATGGAACTTGCGAACATACTGGATATAGTCTGTTTCCAAAGTCATCCAAAATACCCTGCTCGAAGTATCTTCTTTGCCAAGACAAAACCATTCATGTGCGGCCCGCATGTCCCTTCATCCACTTCGTCCAATAGCTTGGATGCTTCTTTTGCTTCGACACACATTAGTAAACCCAAATCAACAAAAGTTTGTATAGGATTCCTCCACTGTGAAAAAAGTTGTTAGATAACCTCCGAAGTATGCGCTTCTGAGTGGTGTTTGCAAGTTCTGGGTATCCTTCTATTGCCAAGTACTCCTTGATGTCATGGAACCATGGTTTTCCATCTACTTCCTCCTCTACATGAGCACAGTAAGCTGGATGATCATAAATCTTTACTGGGATAGGATTGATGAAATTCTTATCTGGATGTTGGATCATGGATGATAGAGTAGCTAATGCATATGCGAACTCCTTCTGGACCCTGGGGATGTGCTGAAATTCTATCGTTGTGAATCTTTTCCTCAATTCCTATATGTGATGCAAATAGGGAAGTATCTTGGAGTTCTTGGTTGCCCATTCTTCTCGGACCTGATGTATGAGCAAGTCTGAATCCCCGATCACTAGCAACTTCTGAATGTTCATGTCAATGGCCATTTTGAGCCCCAAGATACAGGATTCATATTCATCCATATTGTTGGTGCATGGGAACCTGAGCTTGGCGGATACCGGGTAATGCTGGCCGATTTATGATATTAGGACTGCTCCTATGCCAACTCCTTTGAAATTTGCGGCTCCGTCGAAAAACATCCTCCAACCATCATAGGGGTTCTGCAATGTCTTCTCCTATGAAAGATACCTCTTCATCGGGGAAATACGTCTTTAAAGGCTCGTATTCTCCATCCACGGGATTCTCGGTGAGATGATCCGCCAAGGCTTGCCCTTTGATTGCCTTCTGAGTCATATAAACAATATCGAATTCACTTATCAGGATTTGCCACTTGGCTAGCTTGCCTGTGGGCATGGGTTTCTGGAAGATATACTTCAGCGGGTCCATTCTGGATATGAGATAAGTAGTGTAGGCATAGAAATAATGCCTCAATTTTTGAGCTACCCAAGCCAGGGCACAACAAGTGTGCTCTAGAAGAGAGTACCGAGCCTCGTACGGGGTGAACTTCTTGCTGAGATAGTAGATGGCTTGCTCCTTCCTCCCCATTTCATCATGTTGTCCCAAAACACAACCGAATACTTCATCCAATACTGCAAGGTAGAGCAACAGAGGTCTACCTGGTTCAGGTGGAACCAAAACTGGCGGCGTTGATAAGTACTCCTTGATTCTGTCAAAAGCTTTCTGACAATCATTAGTCCATTTGGTGGCAACGTCCCTTTTCATCATTTTAAAGATAGGTTCACAAATGACAGTGGACTGAGCTATGAACCGGCTGATATAGTTTAGTCTCCCCAGGAAAATCATCACGTCCTTCTTGTTCTTTGGCAGTGGCAATTCTTGAATGGCTTTGACCTTTGATGGATCCAATTATATTCCTCGATGGCTCACGATGAAACCCAGTAATTTTCCGGCAGGGACCTCGAATGCACACTTAGCGGGATTCAGTTTTAGATTGTACCTCCTCAGTCTGTTGAAGAATTTTCTCAAATCTTTCATATGATCTGTGGCTTTCTTGGATTTGATGATGACATCGTCTACATATACCTTAATTTCCTTGTGTATTATGTAATGAAAGATAGTAGTCATGGCTCTCATAGAGGTGGCACCAGCATTCTTCAAACCAAATGGCATCATCTTGTAACAGTACATTCCCCACGACGTGATGAAAGCCGTTTTCTCTGCATCTTCCTCAACCATCCATATCTGCTGATACCCAGCAAAACAATTGACAAATGACTGCAGCTCACGCTTGGCGCAGTTATCAATTAGAATGTGTATGTTTGGCAGGGGGAAGTCGTCTTTGGGACTGGCTCGGTTGAGATCCCGGTAGTCGACACAGACCCTAACCTTCCCATCCTTCTTTGGCACTGGCACGATGTTGGCTAACCATGTTGGATATTCTAATACCCTGAGAACCTTGGCTTTGACTTTTTTGGTGACCTCTTCTTTGATTTTGAAACTCATATTGGGCTTGAACTTTCTGTGCTTCTATTTTACCGGCGGACATGTTGGATCTGTTGGCAGTTTGTGAGCTACAATGGATGTACTGAGACCAGTCATGTCATCATACGACCATTCCAATATGTCCTCATACTCCTTTCGAAACTTCGTGTACTCTTTCTTTTCTAATGGTGACAGGTGAACGCTGATGCGCGTTTCTTTGACATTCTCTGTATCCCTCAAGTTAACGACCTCAGTTTCGTCCAAGTTAGACTTGGGCCTATTCTCAAAATCCTCAATTTTTTGGATGACTTCTTTTGGTATATCATCCTCTTCTGAATCTATATCCGTTTGTTTCGTTATCTCGTTGTAAGTCACAATCGTTGGTTCATCATCAAGATAAGTAATAGTAATCCTCTGTAGAATAAAGTAAGTGATAGAGAAAATAATAAGAGCGAGATATATAATTAACTGAAATGCTTTGATTAAATTCGTAATTGTTTTGAACATCGGAGCTCTTTTCAAAATTAAAGACAATACGGAAAGAAAATCAGCTAGTAAAAAGTAAAATGTTATGCATGGTGCTTTTGTTTAGCTTTGCTACCCCGAAGCTTTCCGGGCCCTGGTGGTTCTGGTTGACCAATTATTGAGGCATTTTCCTCGATTCACAGCTTGTACAGAAGGGCCTTCCTCCCCTTCCTCCTCGAAAATAACACAACAGTCCATATCATCGCCATTCAGAAACAGATTCTTTATTGCTGCCAATGCTTCGTTATTTTCTGACGCATATATAGTATCTACTGGTTGGAAAGTTTGCTCCACGCGAGGTATCGGATGCTCTAGCGGGTAGTAGGGACCACGCCATGGTGGCGACCAATGTTTGAACTCCTCCCAAGTGTATTCGTACCCCAAACCAAAAGTGGTACCATGTTTCTTCAGCTTGATGGGTTTGGCAATTCCTTGGAGGTTTTTGCCAAGTCCTTTTCCAGGCTCATATCCACACCAATTCAGGATGCTCTCAATCTTGTTGTCCCACCATTTATCTTTGTCCACAGCGTTGACCTTCTCGATGTGATGGTAGGTTTCTCCGCCTATTCTCCTTCTTTCCCCAATCATTGGGATGGTCTGGTGACTGTATATGGGGTTGCTACCATTACCATGAATAATCACCTCTTGGTGATTCCATTCGAACTTCACTGCTTGGTGCAGAGTTGATGCTACAGCTCCGGCGGCATGAATCCACGGTCGTCCTAATAACAAGTTGTAAGATGCTGGGATGTCTATCACTTGGAAGTCAACATCGAACCAAGTTGGTCCCATCTGCAGGCATAAATTGATTTCCCCAATAGTGGACCTTTGGGACCCATCAAAGGCTTTGACACTGATGGCCCCATCTTTAATCACGTGCAGGCTCTTTCCCAATGTTCTGAGAGTTATCAAAGGTCATATGTTGAGTCTGGAGCCTCCGTCGATCAAAACTCTAGTGATGAAGTAATCCTCGCATTGCACAGTGATATTCAACGCCTTGTTATGGCTCGGTCCTTCTGGTGGCAGCTCATCTTCGTGGAAGGTGATTTTGTGGCTTTCCAGTACTTGCCCTACCATATTTGCCATTTCGCCTCCAGTTATATTGCTGGGCACATAAGCTTCACTCAGTATCTTCATCAAGGCATTTTTGTATGCGTCAGAGCTCTGCAGAAGAGCTAGGATGGAGATCTGCGTTGATGTTTTGTTCAACTGTTCAACGACTGAGTATTCTTTCGCCTGTGTCTTCCTCCAAAGAGCATCAGGACCAGTTTCAATAGGCCATCCAGAGGCTTGCTTACTGGACTCAACTAGGTGTTCTAGAGTGTAAACCCTGCCTGTTCTGGTCATACCCTGCGCAGCCATTGCTTCTCTAGTTTTGGTTTTCCCTTTCCTCCTAGCTTCAGCTGTGTAATCCCATGGTATGGCATTTGAGTGGAATGGTATTATGTCTGACATTGCTACAGGAATAGGTACCCTTGGTGGTAATACAGCAACTTCAAAAGGTACAGGTGCTTTCGGAACCCCAAACTCAACCTCAATTGGTCCGGGCACCTTTGCAAAAGCAGGTGCTTCAAATTCGAGTGGTATGGACATGTTTACTTCATCGCCCCCAGAGGGCTGATCCTGCACAACAATTGGGTTAAGTGTGACCGCTGGTTTCTTTGGCTCATCACCCTTAGCAATCAATCCTATCGACCCCTTGGGGTCCCAATCATCTTCGATCTCGATCATGTGAATATCTCCACTTTTGTGGTCAGGCAGAGGGTTGTTGCGAACATTAAGAGCGGGTTCCTTTGGTACAATGACCTTATTATCGATCAGGGTTTGAATTTTGTCCTTCAATGAGCTGCACTCGTCAATGGTATGTCTCTTCATGCCGGAATGGTACACATAGGTCTTATTAGGGTTGACCCATTGGGAAGGATTTTCTGGAGTTATGGCAGGGATAGGGGTGACGTAACCAATAGCTTTAAGTCTTTCATACAACTGGTCAATTGGTTCGGCAATGGCTGTGTATTGTTTAGGAGGTCTGCGGTCAAAATTTGGTCTAGGTCTAGGGAAATTTTGGCGAGTAGGAGGTGATTAGTAGTGAGAGGGTTGAGCATTATAAGCTTGGTAGACAGGTGCAGGTTGAGAGTATCTGGGTAAAGTGGGTTGGTATGTGGGAGGTGGAGATGATTGGTAAACGGGTGGTGGATTTTGGTAAGAGAGTGTGGGTGCTTGGTAATTTGGGATAGGTTGATATGTAAGTGGAGTTGATGGGTAAGTGTGGTATTTTATTTGGGACTTTGTTCTTTGTGCGACCATCGCGGCACTTACATCCTTCTTCTTGGATGTGCCACCAGACTGTAAAGCCTTGTTGGTGGCCTGTAATGCTTCAAGATTAGTAACCATACCACTCTTAATGCCTTCCTCAATCCTTTCCCCTAACTTGATGATATCGGAGAATTTCTGGCCCTCGATCATCATCAACCACTCGTAATATTGTGGATCCTGAGCTCGGACGAAGAATCTATTCATCTGCTCCTCTTCTAAGGTCGGCCTGACCTTAGCAGCCTCTGATCTCCAACGAGTAGCATACTCGCAGAATGTCTCGGTAGGTTTCTTCTTCAAATTCTGGATGTAAAATACATCCGGTGCATTCTCTGTATTGAATCGGAACCTATCCATGAAATCTGATGCCATACCTACCCAGCTTGTCCATTTCTTGGGGTCCTGGCTGATGTACCAAGATAAAGCATCCCCTTTCAAACTTCTCATAAAGAG
This sequence comes from Nicotiana glauca, assembly GCA_026770625.1. Taxonomy (NCBI): domain Eukaryota; kingdom Viridiplantae; phylum Streptophyta; class Magnoliopsida; order Solanales; family Solanaceae; genus Nicotiana; species Nicotiana glauca. The sequence continues at coordinate 49,436 of MU681564.1, forward strand.
CTTCATACGGATCTTCTCATCTTTTCCGACTCCAACCAGTTTGTCGCAATAGGTCCTTAAGTGGACTCTAGGATCCCCCGTGCCGTCGAACATTTCAAACTTGGGAGGTTTGTACCCCTCCCCCTCCCCCCCGGAAGTTCAACATCTGGCTGAATGTAAAGGTCCTAATAATTCAGCCCCTCAATATCTTTACGTCCTTCCACGCCCTGGACTCGGCTGGTCAACTTCTTGAGTTCTACGGCCAAGTTTCTGATAAGAGAGTCTTTGTCATCAGACTCAGGTGCATTTGAGATTGGTTGAGTGTAATGGGGTATGGTCTCCACACAGATGGGAGTGTTGTGGGTAGGATCATTTGTGGCGTTCAACAGTTCAGGGATGAGTAGTGGAGTGTTGTTGGGAGTGTGGCATGTGTTGTAGTGTTGAGTATGAGTGGGTTGTTTTGGTGGTTGTGGGGTGTTCTGTGGAAGTGTGGGGTTTTGCGTGTTGGGAAAGTTGATATCGAGAGTGGTAAGAGAGAATGACAAGTTGGCCAAATTCCGAACCTGATCCAGTTCTTCTTGGAACTTCAATAATTTCTGCTCAAGTTGGGCAGCACTTTCCTTGGAGATCTGGCAACCCTGAGTAACCTATGTTCGTTCACCCGAGCTCTCCTTTCTGATACTGTTCACATCTTCTATTTTAGCCTTGTTCTTGTTTCTTATAGGACTTGGAGGAGGAGAAGGTGGAGGGCCCTTGGATCTTGTACTATATGATGATGATGCCAGAATGTACGAACTAACCTTTAGGGAGGGGAATAAAAATAAAAGAAAAACAAAAAGGTAATAAGTTAGTGCGGATTATGAAAATAAAAATGTTTCAGTATTTAAACACATTGTGCAAGAATATAAACCGTGTCCTAATTTGGGTGCCTCGGTGTGCCCGAGGTAGGCCTAGAGACAAATAGTTTTTGGAGAACTTATAATGCTAAATGCCTCATTTTATTGATAAAAATAAGACAAATCGAAAACAACATTAAATGACGGGAAGTAAAATGTCACTAGTGTCCATTGGCCTTATTACATCATTAAAGCAAAATAAAAGACTCCTAACTATTTGGTCCCAGAAGGACCTTCCCCAGATTCAGCATCTTTGTCTCCCTCGAACAGTTTCACCAGCTCGCGTAGTCCTAGCAGCAAATAAGCTCGGGCCAGATGTCCGCCTGCATTTCCTTCAGCGTTTTGACAGTCTTCAATCCTTTTGATGAACTTTCCTTCCAGCTTCACTAGACCCCTCTCCAAATACCCTAGTCGCTTGTTGGCGCTGACAACCATATCTTTCCGCTCTTCGATCAACTTCTGATGGGCTTCTTGTATTTCCTGGTGCTCGCTTTCACGTTCCCGAATTCTCTTGCGCAATTGATTGTACTTAACCCGTGCTTTAGCTTTCTCGTCGATGATCCTGTGACCTTGAATGAACCCGGGCTGACCCATACCATTGTGATTATCTTCCAACCAACCTGAATAGTGTGGTGCACAACCGGAGTGATACCTGTCTTGCTCAATAGAATCCTTCCCCAAAATCATTTTGCAGTGCCACATGTGCTGAGCTCGGCACTTGTGAGGGCTATTATCGTCCTGGAAGTCAGCTCTGAAGTGACTCATTTTGTCGACCCTTGGTATGATTTGCCTTCTTCCAGCCTGTCTCATGGCTCAGAGGGGAACGTAGGGATAAGTTCCTCTCAGACCAATGAGTATGAGAAATGGTGCGTCTCGGGATCGAACAATGAATTATTCCATAGGGAACCACTCGAATATCCATTGCACCTGGTCTTCTTTTAGATTTTCAAACAATTCTACGCATCTTCCAGCGTCCTTTGGCTGAGCGAACATGTTAGGCATATAATTCATACGCCTTGGCTGGTGAAAGGAGATGTGATTATCCCAATCTCTACATAGGATCTCTTGCCGGTATTCACCTTTTTGGAGGTGCTCCATGAGCCAGAGCTGGAGTAATAAGTTGCAACCCTCAAAATAATTGGCCTTTTACTGACAGTTGTCCAGGGCTCGGTATATTTTAGCAATGATCATAGGCACTATGTTGAAAGGCTGCCCGACAATTCCTTCCATCAGAGTCTTGGTTACCATGGCCAGTCTGGTATGGATCCTAGCCTTTCATACGAAACACTATCATTCCCAAAAAGCAAAACATAAAAAGGAAGACCCTCCTGTGGATATGCCCTGAGTAGGTGCAGTATGACTTGCTATGGCCGTACCTCTCATACAGATAGTTGAATGGGATGTAAGAGTCTTTCAAACAGGTTAAGTATGGATTCTTCTTTAGTCTCATCATCTTAAGGAAACCTTACCCCTGCGATTCTCTAGCATAAGCAAACCCGAATTCACCCAAGGAATACCAGCTAAACCACCTATTTCTTCGAGCAAAGGAGTCATTTCAAGGTACCCCAAAACGGAACACGGATCTGTCACTATCCCAGAACAGTGTTGCAGCCTCTATGATTTTGTTGTCAGGCTGGATCTCTAGAAGAGAAGGCAAATTCCCTAAGTATTTGCAGACGAGCGTCTGATCACTGGAGTGGAGGTCTTTCCACCAGTTTAGCAGCCTTGGGTGAATGTTGGTTACCATGCCAAATCTGGGGACTTCATGCCTCATTTCTGCAAAACAAAGCGTTAGGCCCTTACCCCACCAGACTCGACTATTTAAACCAATAATTAGCATAGCAAGCATTTTAGTTCTCCGAATAAATGCACAGAACATGGAGGTGTCTGTTTGTGTTACAGGGAAACCCGATGGACTTTGGGTTAGGCTATCTTAATGAGTCATTATGTGGACAACATAACTGACTCGGCAAGGTTTGACCATGATGCATGTACAATTTAAATAGAGTAAGGTTTCTGTAGGGTATAAGACTGGTACCCTTGAGCAGACAACTCAAGAGGGAAAGGCACGGAACCGTCGACTGCACCGCTGATCAACTGGTTTTACCGCAAATATTCCTTTGCCAAATTTAGGGGGTGATAATATCGGAAGAGCGCAACCACTCATTATAAGTGTTGCTATGGTGTTCGCTTGGCACGAGTGGAATATGATGTTGAAGATACAATTACAAGAATGAAACAGATTGTCATGTATTTCCACGTTCATAAGATAATGATTACAATAATTGCTTGTAATTACAATAATATAGAAATAAAAAAAGCAGTTAAAGGAAAGAAAAGACATGAAGAGCCAAGTCAGTTTCATAGTAAAGGAAATAAAGACAGTAAGTAAATGCGATTTAAAGATAATGAAGTTACAAGTAACATGCAATGGTAAAAACCTAAAGAGATCCCGAGTGGAGTCGCCATGCTGTCGACGCCCCCTTTTCTAAAGGCGACAAATATATATTGCTCGAAATCGGGTATACAATATTTTGGAGGACAACTCTATTCCCTTTCGAGAATTGGGTTTTTGGGAGTTTGGAGAGTCGTCACCTAATGATTATAGTGCATTTGGACACTTTTAAGAAAGAATTTGAGATGAAGAAGTAGAGTTTGGGTAAGGGTTAGAAATTATCTCGAGGGGAAGGTGTTAGGCACCCCTCAAGATCCACTAGTGTGGTTCCCGGCCATACTACAATTGTGACTTTAACAATGAAGGAAAACAGATAGAAGTCCCAAGTAAAAGGATTTTTCACATAATATTGCAAACAAGTTTAAGAGTTTGAAAAGAAAAGGAGTATAAGGTTTAGAAAGGTAGTTTTAAGTAACTTAAAAAGAAGAATAAGAAGTATAAAGGGGAAATGGGGTCCTAGGTTTGTAAATAATATGGATCACATCAATGCAATACCCAGCGTACTCTCCTCAAGAGAGGGGTCGCACGTGATATTAGCGCACCGGTCATCATATCCATATTCTACCCTTCCCACCCCATTAGGGTATTTAAAGTGCGGAAAGTATCAATACTTATTGCATGCTAGTACCCGTCCCTATCCTATCAGTCCCGGAGGCATTTGGGACTACTAATCCTAAAGGGAAAGGGAATTTGTGGCTTTTGAGAGTTTCAAAGGACAAAATACGAAGGTGACATTCAAAACACGTAAGACAAGTATGGGAAAACATGTAAGCAAATAGGGCTCAAGTAAGCCTCCTTAAATAAAATAAGGGCATATAGTTAAGCATGTCTTGCACGTACTGGTTTGGTCTGAATTAAATTAAAGTGATAAGCAGACTGGTTCAACACATATTTTAAGACAAGAAGTCCGTATTAGGTCCGCTCAAATGCAGTTGTCTAAGACTGATCCCAATTGATTAGTTTACCTAACTTTTGGCCTATGTGTTAAACAGACCTATAGGCATGGTATCTACTGGTTTCAGAAAAGAGGCGAACTGTTTACAGAAAAGGTTGCCAGTTTTAACATAATAAGACAAGTTTTGTAGTTGATATTGCTTAAACGAGTGAGACGGTTCAAAATCGATATTTCCTATAGGCATGTTTTCTAGGCGTTTACTGATTTTAGACACCTTTTACAGACGTTAGCAAGAGTGAAGAAATCCTATGATCATGGTATCTATAGTGCAGCTTGTTATTATTATTAAACCTATAGACTGTTTGCCTAATGACATATGCATATGCAGAAATGCAGAAGCTTATAGGCAAGATTTCTATATGTAGATGCATAAACTTATAGGCAAGATTTCTATATGTAGATGCATAAACTTAGGCAAGATTTCTATATGATATGCAGAATTTATAAGCATGATTTCTTGTGTGAAAGTGCAGAAATTCAGAAACAAACCATGTAGGTAGGATATCTACTCTTATGCATACATAAAGTAAACCCCCCTCCCTTTCTTTACTAAAGCCCTATAAGTTATTACAAATTATTACAGTCCAAATGAATCAAACTGGAAGTAAAATTACATCAGAAATTTAAGCTGCATCCAAGGAACCTAATTCAGACTTAATATCTAACAACATGAGATGAACCAAACTTCCGGGATCAATATTTCCAAAGCCTTCTCTTATCTACGGTGTGTCAAAGTTCCAAGGAGTTTCAAGAACCCCAGGCAATGCTTACACCTAGATATCATCAAAGAACTGAATTAAAGTGCAGTATGGAAGGGCCAGCCCTCAAGTATCCAAGTTCATAGGGAGCTCATGGGTCCCAAGGCAAGGCTCACAAGAGGGGGCAGAACTTAGATTCTAGGAACAAGTGTAAGTGCAATAGAAGGGATTAGAAAATGCCAAGGCAGGCGGGTGGTCATGCCCAGCAATATGGCATGCTGGTACACCCCTGACCAGCCTGTTAGCCATACATTGGAGAGTAAGGACCTATTGAAGGTCAAGCCATGGCCTGGGCAATAATTAGAATACTGTCAGGCCAAAGCTTTAACTCAACACACATAGAAAGGGAATGGGGATGGGAAATTGAAAGAGCTTAGGACCCAAAGGGGGAGTTCATATCCATGGACAATAATTTCAGATATATTGCCATGTTATTAAACCATAGCTCAAATACATAGGGGAATTAGGGGTAGGGATTCATATAGGAACAGAAGCAAAGAAAGAAAATGCTTGCAGAAGTTACAGAATATGAACAACAAACCAAACAAGAGAATGAACTACAGAATAAACACATAGGGGTGAGACAAAAGTTTAAATAAAGGACATACTAGTTTTAGAAAGAGACAAGTAAAAGAAATCATAAATCTTGCAAGTCGGCCACAGTACAAACAGCAAGAGAATACTTCTTGTAGTGCAAGGGTGAGTTCATAGAAAACTCGAGTGTTCCTCGTGTCCTTTGTTAATAAAAGGAGTTGGTATTTATAGCTTTTGAAAACGAGTGAAAGAGAAGAAATAAATTGCAAACATGGAAACAATCCCATTCAGAATCAATTATACGAGTGACTGCCCTTAATTAAGGGGGTCACTTGCTTAACGGGCAATGACAGGCTCAAAATAAGGAAAGCAATCAATTAAACGCAGGATGACAATTGTCATGAAAGAAGTAGTAAAATAACAAGCAAGAAATCGAGTCTAAGTGCAGAAGAATTAGAATTATAGGATTCAGTAAGGTAAAATAGGAAAAGAAATCAATTAACCCTAATAGGCGAGTGAAATCAGAATTTCATAAAGGAAAGGTTTGAAATCAGTCACAAGTTTGAAAAGCCATCAAATAAGGAGTTTCAGCATATAAATAGGGTGCATAAACATCAAGCATGCGAGGCTGAATTTAAGACAAAGAAAAAGTGTCTAGATCAGTGAGTTGTTGAAACAAAGGTAGCAGTAGGTAAAACAACTTCAACAACTCAAATAAGCCTAAGGGATTAGGGTTTTGAAGTAAAAACAAGTTCAGAGATGAGAAGAAAACGAATCACGTAACAAGTGGCCTCAAAACTCGAATGAAACCCCAAATTCTAGGGTTTTTTTTACCATTAATCGAGTCTAGAGACGCAAACAAGCAAGTCCAGCAGAAATACTAACGAAATAAGTTCAGTAAACTCGAAGGGACTAAGACCTTAAACATGTATTTCCCAGAAAACTTCATGAAAACATAATAAAAGAAAAATCGTGAAAAATACAGTAGGGGAAATCATAAGAACAAGGTAGAAGAAAACACATTAGAAGAAAACACATAAGAATTACAGTAGAGCATGTAAAATAAGAGAAACCTTAAGTCGGAGAAGATGAAAGGGTTTGAAAGCAAACTTTTGAAAGAAACTTTGGGAATTCGTTTGAAACCATAAAATAAACATAGATCTAGAACAAATCTAGAGAAATTAGGAGAACCTCGAAAGGCTAGGTTTTCAGAAGAACCCCAAGAACGAGAGAGGCCTGGAAAAGTCACGATCTAAGCCGGAAAAGTTGGACTCAGGCTCGAACGACCTTGGTATGCCGGAGTAAAGCCGGAGAAGACCAGGGAAACCTTGAGTCGAAGGAAGCCTGGGTACGGATCTTCAAGGCCAGGCCTTGAATCTTCAGAAAACTGACATATAAGAGCACCAGGGGATGGGTTTAGGATTCCCACGGCTTTGGTGGCCATGGATTCCGGTGGATCTCCGGTCAGAGACGGTAAGAGGCGGCTAGGGTTTGAGAACCCTCGAGAGAGTTTGAGAGAGGAGAGTGTTTAGAGGCGGCTAATAGAAGGGAAATGAGGGAATTAGGGTGGTCATTGGGTTTAATTAATGAAGGGCGAATTGGGGCCGTTGATCTTTAAGATCAACTGTTCAGATCAAAGGGGCTTGGGTCGGGTGACTTTAAACGAATTAGGGGTTGGGTCGGACTGGTCCGAAATTGGGCCTGGAGTTGGGTCAATTAAGGGGTTTGATTTGGCTATAATTGAAATGCAAATGGGTTATATATTAAATAGCCAATTTTCCACTTTTAATTTAATTAAAGTAGTTAAAATAATCTCTTTAAAACAAATTTAAAGCACTGAATTGATTAATAATACATAAATATTAATCTAAATATACTGGGAGTAATTTTATATTGTAAGATGCTATTAATCGCAATATAGGTTATAATTGCAATTATATGCAATTTAACTTTAAAAATACCAAACAAATTTGTAAAAATATATAAAAAATTACCTTAATTATATTTTGGTGTAAATATGAGAATAAAATAAGTTATTCACCAAAATAATAATTTTAGGAATAATTACTGCATTTGTAGTACAAAAATAGGCAATAAAATGGTTTTAAAGATCTTTAAAAATTCTGAAAATCACCAAAACACTTGGGTAGTCTTATATATGCATATATATATGTTATTTTGAATGTATTTTGAGTATAAAATACATAGAAAAAAATTGGGTATTAACAATCATCTAATGTGCCGACCGTCTCCTTAGTTATATCAGAGGACAGTAGTGAAAACCTCGAGGTTTATAACCGAAAGGATACAAAGGATTTAATAATTTTTTTGGAACAATCCGACCTTAAATGGAAGGTTAACCCATGACAATTAATGGCCAGATACTTTGATACAACGTCATATGCTACTCCTGCTTATAAATACAGGATGCACTATGGGATTATACTCTCAACAACAGGATCAACTAAAATTCAGCACTTTTATGATGAAAACACCAAGAAAACTTATAGTTTTTCAAAGATTATTATAAAGAAGGTAATACATGCGGATGAATGGGGTATTTGTACCCTTAAGGATCGAGAATACACTCATCCTGATCAAAAAGTCTTAGTCAAATTTATTTATTGGGACTATGTAGAAAGTTTTAATAAAACTTTTCTTTATGAGAATCCTAATAGGAGACACTCATGGTTTATCAAACTCTGTTCTAATATGAACAGTCAACAGATTCCAAATTGGTTCTTCAAGTGGTGGAAATTACATGGTCCATCATTAGAGATACTTCCTCCTTTATTTAAGATTTTATATACTCAATGGGTAGACATATCTCCCAAAATTATTTTCTTGCAAAAAGATAATATCTTTTACGATGATATTGCTGCTATGTATTTTTTTCATAGAATTCTCCATTCCTTGGATAATGAAATGGGATGTAGAAATTGGTCATACTAATGAGGGAATTCCTTGCCTTCAAAGAATCGTTTATAACAAATTCTGGACCAAATTGGTTCAAACAAAATAGCAAGGAGTATTATTTGATGAAGAATTAATTCAGCAAATTAAGGACAAAATTGATATATATGTCAAACAAGAAAAAATAGAGATTAATGAAGGAGAAATCAGCCCCTTCTAGCAAGTAACCAGAAAGCTCCAAATATAAAAAGGAGCTATATCAAGGAAAGAAATCCTCGCTTCATATTTTGAGGAGATAAAGAAAGATCTTGCAAAAAATTTTGAAGCAAAAATTAGAGATGACATATCTATGACCTCACTAGCAACTACTTCAGATGACGAAGTCTGTGTAGCAGGAGAAGCACAAAGCACTTCTGACACAGAAGTAAATATGGACGAAATTGAAGACTTTCTTGCAAAATTAAAGCAGGTCACAGAAGAATCTTCTGTAAAGAAGACGACAAAGAAAAAGATAAGGCATAAAAGACCAGGATAAGAAGGCCCTATAAAATAAATTATTCGAGTAATAAAGACTGTTTTAATAAAGTTATGGGCCCCTCCATTATTGAAGGGAATCTCCTTTTATAAAGCAGTTTGTCCGGTTGTAATTATGTAGAATCTTCTTTTTATATTGTCGGCCATACTTGTAATTATTTTATCGGCCATCATACTGTTTTAATTTTGTTTGCTTATTAGCTGATCCATTATATAAGGATCATTTTAGTTTACAAAGAGGTAGGCATTAGCCAATGATCTGAATTCTCTCTAGCCTCTCTCTACCTTTATAAAAATCCCTTTGTAATATTTTGAATTCAGAAATAAAAAATAAAAAAGGTCACTTGGACACAACACAGGTGGTCTCTGGTACTATTCTACTCCCTCTCTCTATAATATTTGCAGTACTGTTAGCCTAAATGATAGACTAAACAGGTAAGTGTTAAACTTAGTATTCGAAGCTTATTTACTAAGCATGTTTTGTAACTAAGAGTTTACAGTGTCACCCCGATGAGATTATAGGTTGAGAACTATATAGGTCAGGAAGTTATTAATCTCGACAGTAAACCTTGGTTAGGCCAACCTAACCAGTGGTGATCGTAAACCCGTTTAGGCAGATGGCTATTGAAGGGTTGTGAAGAGCATCGTGATTTAGGATTTACCTAGAAGTCAGTAGCTAGTCACGGGTTGGATTTTTTGTAATTAATTTTCTTGAGCCTCATTTGGAAGCAATCCCATATCACCTTGGTAAGTGTTAAACTTAGTATTCGAAGGTTAATTACTAAGAAAGTTTTGTAACTAAGAGTTTACAGTGTCACCCCGATGAGATTATAGGTTGATAACTATATAGGTCAGGCAGTTACTAATCTCGACAGTAAACCTTGGTTAGGCCAACCTAACCGGTGGTGCTTTGTTACGACCCAAAATCCACTAAAGGTCGTGGTGGCGCCGGACATCGCTGTCAGGCCAGCCAATTAGATTACCAATTAATTCCCTCTTTTAATACATTTGAAAATCCAAGGTTTTCCTTCTGTTTCACATATAATAAGATCATTTTCCTGAATTCAAACTTAAATAATACCAATTGGTACAAAGATTTACCGAAACCATCCCAGAAACTCGGTGTCACAAGTGCATGAGCAACTACTGATAGAGACATAAAATACAACACAGCATCCGTCCGGTATACAATGGACAGAAAAGAAATACAGTTACTAGAAAGGACTTTAAAGAGCTACAGGCCGCCTTGCATACTGCAACTCACCTAGTCTCCGAATTGTCCGTGTTTCTGCGCCCAGTACGCCGCTAATGCATCAAGTACCTGTGCAACAAAAAATGCACAGAAGTATTATGAGTAAGTAATCAACGTGTACTCAGTGAGTATCCCACCTAATCCCGAAGGGGTAGAGACGAGATGGCCAATTCCGACACTCACTAGAGGTCAATTAGCAATATTCTATAAGTGCGAGGGAAATCATGGATTTATATAAAAGT